>MU227366.1:2375444-2393113 GCA_018584345.1 Thuja plicata
ATTCAGGCCATCCTGCGATCACACACACACTTTGCAATTATCAACATCTCGACGCTTCTCAAGTCATAGACGCTGCCCAGCCAATACTGAGCATCAATAACAGCGTTTCGAAAGGAGTAGAGAGAAACAATAGAAGCCTCAAGCTTCGAAGGGTTTGCATTCATTTGTCTTCCTTTTCGTTGTTTGTGCATTTTATTGCTTACGTTTCCATCATTCGTTTAGTAGTTATTGCGTAATAGATTTGCATGCACTTGTGAACCTTGGCTACTAACCCCAGCCCTTGGAAAGCTGTGGGAAACCGGAGAGAGAGGCGTACAGGTAGTAATCTCACCCAAAGATCTAACTGTTCTTTCAAATGAGACATACAAACACCATAAATAATGTTCTTTTAACCCCAAATCATGCACCATCCTTTTTTAAACTTGGATCCTTTGATACATGAGAATGAATCAATGATTAAATTGGGAAATAGACTCTTGAGGCGTCCTCCTTATAGTAGAAAAATAGAATATAGAATATTGTACACTCACATTGAGATCAAATTGAATTAAGAATAAATCCTTCAATTCAACCCATGAGCAAATATAACTGGATGAAAGTCTCACATACCATTGAAGTGCTACACCTTGAAATGTCTTTACAAATATATTGCAAACAACATCTTCATGTTCAATTTTAAGAAAAAGCATTAGGTCCTTGCAAATCCTCACATGGTTTGTAGCATTTTGTCCAATATTAGGGAAGAACAAGGGAAGCCTATTGTGTGCATGTAAAGGAATATCATGGAAACCTCCTGGTATACAAAAAGGACTACCCATTGAAGCTAGATATCGTCAGATCCAATCCATTCAAGTGTGCATGTAACCATGAAATATTTTGATTTGCCCTCCTTCTAGCGTCACTTCTATTGAGCGTGATGATGGAGGGTTTGTATACCACCAATGATTCGATTTCTAAGTTGTTTTTAGCATGAGTCTTAATTCTTCCCTCCTTCTAGTGCCACTTCTGTGTTATTTTTACACAAGTCAATTGCTAGGATCTCAAGATTCGATTTCCTCTCTTGAAAAAATAATGAAGTTATTCCCAAGGTTCTCCGAGGTAATGGTACAACCTGCTTGGAAACTCAGTTGAAGATAAATGTGAATGTTCATGAGGAGGCCTTTGCTGGTACTTTCAAGATGTTAAACTTAAAATAACTTTAGTACTTTTTTTGTATTTTCTGATTTATCAAAGATTGTAGTTTTACTAATGATGCAAATTTATGTTTTTAAACTAAAGACGATTTTGATTGCTTTCATATTTATGAAAAAAATTAAACAGAGTAGGGTAACAAGGATGAATAAAATTTCTGAAAATAAAATCCTAACAGACATAAACCATTGTTGATCCTTTCTTGCGAAATAGAATGACAGAGATATTTGGAATAATACCCACTAGATATAAATCAGACCACGCACAACTATATACCCAATGGATGCAATCGTTTGGAGAGAAAATGTATTTACTCGTGCAAGATTTTTCAAAATCTATCAAATCGTGAAGTCACCAAGATGTGCACATACTCAAGACATATCATCAAAACAAGGTAGATGAACAACATCAAACTCCAACTAAAGAAATGCAAATTTGAGACACAATAAAATAATTGGCTCTTTGAAAAGAATGAATAAGCATACACACATTCATCAATTTTGCATAGATATCAACAAATATCACACCATGAATGAAGCACTAATTGTAGATCTTTATTGTATCAAGAATCTGACCTCTAATACCTTGTTTTGATTACAATATTTAGAGTTCTGATCTACAAACTCTAAATGTTGAAACTAGGGCATCAAAGACTCTAAAAACAATGAAAACAAACTAAAACAAAAGCTTTACTAAATAAATCTATTGCTAAACTGATACTAAACAACTTGCATGGATATTTAATCCATTTGCAATCAGTTTTACCATTCAAAAGGGATCAAACTCGCTAAGAAAGAAGAAAGAGAAGAGCTAGAGTTCCCTTGCATGCAACTATAGTCTTCTTCTTGAATATCTCTGAGCTCTCCCTTGGAATCTTCATATGTGGTTCTCTTCGAGGTGGGAACTGATAGAGGACCCTTAGTCCTTACAAAATGAACTCTAGTTATGCATCCATCTGATTTGAAGTTCTATTTTTGTGCAAAAAAAGTGATACGCTAGAATGGCCCAGAATTTGGACCCCGGCCTCTGCCCTGAAATTTACCAAGTACAAATTCAACTAAGTGTGACATAAAAATTTGAGACCCCCAAAATTTTGGCCTTTCAGAGGCCGAAAAACTAGCCCTTGGAAAAATGGCTAAGTGTGGAAAATTCCATTTTGCAAAATTTGACTAAGTCTAGAAATGAACTTTTTTGGGAATTCAGCAATTTGGGATTTCAAGGTTTCAGGAATTTGGGATTTTGGAGTTTTCAAGAATTTGGGATTTCAGGGTTTTCAGGAGTTTGGGATTTCGGGAATTCAGGATTTTGGGATTTCAGGGTTTTCAAGAATTTGGGATTTTGGGGTTTTTGGGATTTCAGGGTTTTCAGGAATTTGGGAATTTGGGATTTTGGGGTTTTGGGGAATTTGGGATATCAGGATTTTCAGGGTTGTAGACATCTCCAAAATCTGAAACTCCAAAAATCTCATGACTGAAAAAATGGTTAAGTTTTCTGGCAGGATCCTGGGGTGAGCTTTGTAGAATCTCTTTGCAACCTCTTGGACTTCATCAAAATTGAGTAACTTAACAAATCCAGCTTCCCTTATTGCCTCTCCCTAAACCTGGAAAGGCATGCTTCAAAATTTTGAACTTCTTCACTATCATCCATGATTTGCTTCATATTTTCCTTGAACTGGAACCTCTACTGCAAATAATCTTTTTTGTTCACTGTGGTCATAATTCCTGAGTTTTTTGAACAACATTCTTAGTAGAATATAAATTCTCTTTGTTCTCATCTTCATACTGTTGCAAGTCAATCCCATCGAAGAATTTCCCTAACACATCATTAGCTCACAACATGACACATTAAGATTCTCAGTTCTGCAATAAGAAAGGATGCCTCATCAACAATATTTATTGAAAACAAGAAATTCAAAAATAAAAACTAAGTCTACACGAAAGGAAAATAAAGATAACTCTAAGAAACACACCAAAAGAAAAGAAGCCAAAAGAGGGGAAAAACACCAAGAGTTGACTCAACCAACATCCAACTATCATGATCACATGGGCCCACAATCTGACTCATCAGATGCCTAATCAAATCGACCAAAAGGCTGAAAGACCCCCCAAAAAAGGGGGTCCCCATTAGGCCAAGTTGCCAAAATGGGGTGTTTTTTGTGGAACCACAATAGTCCTCACTTATATCCATTGCTTTCCCAGGGACCGCCCATTCAAGGATTGACTCTAAACATTCTTGGAATTCCTTTGGCACAATCCACTCTATCACCCATTTCACTATCGCCTATGCTTCCCCTAATTCTAGACACTATGCCATGATCATGGTATAAACATCCATTTTTGTGTGGTTTTGATGCCTGAGAAGATCAAAATATTTCCTATTGATAAGTTGCACACACAACACAAGCCTCTCATCCTTGTAAAGGAAAAGACCTTCCAGTATTTTCTTGCTCAGGGGACCGTAAAATGAGTTTATATGTTTCTTCATCCTCAGAGTAAAGGTGGTCTCCATGGATTCCTCTACTAGAAGCGACCCCTATCCTCTCAACCACCCAGACACCACTGAAAAGTCTCTATTATACTAACAATAATGAATTTTCAATAAACTTGAAACGGTTTTAAAATGCCAACTCCATTGAATCATTCCCTGAAATAAATGTATTGTCCTTTCGATCCTTTCACCAACCTTTCTTCCACCTTTTAGTTTTTGGAAATCATATCTATTACATCAAAAGCCACTTCAATATGTAATATAATTAATGCACCATCCCACTTGTCTCATCTAATAAATCATCTTTTGAAATCGGTCAAAAATATTCAATCCTTAATTCACCTATACTTTCAAAGGATAATGCCCAATTTGATAATTTATCCACTTCCTTATTTCCTAATCTCCTTACATGACTTAATTTAAAATCTTCCAGTGAAGTTAATTCCTCTATCATTAAATTAAGGGTTTCTTGAAGGTGTCATGCATATGCCTTTCCTTTCATAATTGCTTGAATAATAATAAGTGAATCACCTTCTACATGTGATTTTTTTTATCTCCCATCATCTTTCCCACTTTTATAGTCATTAGAGCTACTAAAGCCTCTGCTACATTGTTAGCTCACTCATATAAATTTTCCCCCTCATTTCCATGGTGTTTCCATTCTAGTTTCGTCGGATAATAAACCCTACTCCACATGGTCCTAGATTTTCTTTTGACGCCCCATCAACGTTTACTTTCCACCAACCCTCCTTTGGTTTCTCCCATTCAAACACTTCCAGAACCTTAGATGCTATATTAACCCAATTAAGCCCATTAATTGGCAAAGAATAATAAAAACTAATTAATTGAATAATTAAGATGATTAATTAATTAAGAAGAATAATAGTAAAATTGTTGCTTACAAGTGTGGGACAATTTTAGGTGTCTACAACATCATTATCAGTTCTCATATTTGCATCTATATTGCATTTTCTCTCATGAGCTATGTTGAATACGAACTGACATAAAGTGTCACCTTTTTCATAATTTGTCATTGATGACATATTTGATGTAATAATCTTTTACTTAGTAGATTAGGAAGTATCTTGCGAGACTTGGTGCATAGCTCCAAATGAGAATTTGAATGTACAAATATTCCATTAGCGAGTATCCATTTGATGCTCAAGTAGGTGTCTCCATGCTTGATCTTCATCATATTGTAGTAGGTGATTCATTAGTTATTCATTGACATTGGTACCTGATTTTGTCATACTTTGACATTCTCGGTGCAACATCAACTCTTTTTTCTTCCTATGGAGGAGTATTGATTGTTATCTTCGACCATATTTGTGGAAGATTTGATAGTGGGGGGCTTCACATTCTTTCCTCTTCTCTCTTATGGGAGGGGGGGAATTTTTCCTCATATGGGGTTTATCCTTCTCATTCTTCCTTGAGAATATTGCATTTTTTAATCTCTCTTTTAGAGGGGAGTTTTCTCCGACGTGGTTTTCTTTTTTTTTCTGATTGTGGGAGATTGCATTGCATATTATACATGGGTACCTAACATGGCCTAGTATATAGGACCCATTTTGTATTGTTAGCTTTTGTACATTCTCCCTAAGTTGCACTTAAATGGGGGTATTGGTGTAATTAGGGTATTTTACCTTGGTTAATTTACACCTAGGTCCTAATTACACTTTACTCAAGCTTATTTAGGGAATTTCATAGGAGTAGGAGCATTTCCACTTTAGGTGGATTTATTGTTATCATATCCACTTGTAGCGAGTGAACTTTTCTACATTTAGTGGGTGATCCACCTTTTGTAGTCTTATCACTTTATCACTCCACTTTTGTTGCATAAACTTTATGGCATATTAGAGGATGAACCACCTTTTGTGAACATGTGATTCTACCTTAGGTGGGTGATAAGTTGTCTCTTGATTACCATGTAATGAGACAACAACACTTGTCATTGTCTCATTCTCTCCTTTGTACTCGCCTTGGCTATATAATCAAGAGCTCTTCTATTGTATTATCATAAATATGAATCTAATATATCCTATTGCATTCTTGGTTGGAATATAATTTATTATTATTATATTCATTCTTTCTTGTTGTTGTGCTTTATATTTGGCCTCTAGATCTTGGGTGGCTACCTTTATAGCCATAATATTTTACTTTTGTATTCAACATGATATGTCCTCTTCTCATAGACCTAGCTGCTAGAGAAGTTAAGATGTGTAGTAGTGTTAATTATGATGGTGATGATGGTGTATACATTTAATGTTGCAAAGGAAGCAGGGACACCCAATCTAACACTGATTAATGACGCAACTTTTTTTTCATTAATCTTGTAAGATCTTGTATTTCTCATATGGTTTGTCATTTTCATTGACATGTTGAGTATAAGGGTTACATAACAAAGAGCTTCTTAATTAGGTTTTAAATGGATAAAAATGAGTGGCTTTCATCCATGACCTTTTCTTGATGGTCTAGAAAAATACTATTGTTTAATGCTTTGCAACATAGACTTTTATTGGAATTTTTTTTATTTCATCATTTATCCTCGTGGAAAATTTTAAAAATTATCTTTTAATTTTTTTAAAATTAATTATTAGAATTTTAGAATTTGCAAATATATTGTTACCTTTTTTTTAATATTGTAATGGAAAATTCACCTTCTCTCAGAAAGGCATCAGTCCAAACTAGTTGTCATCAATAAGGATTCGTAGGTGACCACCCAATGCTATATCAACCCCACCCAAAAATGTGTCTCTACGACTGTAAAGATTGTAGATTATTCATTGTGATCAATTTCAAGATCCTCTGCCAAAGAGCACTAAAGTCAAGTGTATGTTAGACACTAGAGTTTTTCTTGATTTGTATGCCCTCAATTCTTTCCTTCTTCACTTTTACATTGCTACCTTTGATTTCCATCTTCTTGAGTTTAAACATAAGCAATTTTTTGTTTGAATAGTTTGATTTTTGTATATGGAGTAGAAATGTCATTGGTGGAAGAAATTATGTGGGTCTTACTTTGAGGACTTGGCTACATTCCAAGTATGACATTTATAGTGAGTTTATATGTTTTAAACACATACCCTAAGGATTTTTTCATGCTTTTTTCCTTTGTATAACACGGGAAGAAAAGAAAATTTTCAATTTAAAATGCACATCAAATAAGCTTACTCTTAAGCATAAAAATTACCTTAATTATATTGCTTTATGAGTCTCTATTCAATTGCCAAGAATGGAAGTTTGTAGTCTTTCTTATAATATGGTCTTCTATGATATACTTTAGTTTACACATTTCCTTTTGGTGATCTCAATAATTAAACTAGGTGCCCTTCTTCTTCTTACTCCATCATAATTGAAGAAAATGTCTCAAATATTACATTAAATATATTGACATATGTTACATATATATATTTTTCCTTTGGAATTATATTTTAAATATATACATGTGTTAATATTTAATTTAAATATATATTTTTAATTATAATTTAGTTTATTTTAAGAATATATAATGTTTTACATACAAAAATAAAAGAAAAGATATATAATTATTCCACTTATATGTAGATTTTAGTTTTTAATTTTTACTAAAATTAATTGTTGATTCATTCAAAAAATAAAATAAAAATATAATTTTAAAAATTGAGGCAGAAAAAATGGAGCTATTGTGGTCGACCTTTGGAGCTAAGGTTTTTACTGATCAACAGCGTGGTGGATTGCTACTATAGAGTCCACAAGAATTTGAGAACTTGAGGGCTTTGAATGCATACAATCAACATGGGAAGAGTCCCTTCTTTTCAAGGTGAGAGGGTAAGGATTTGAATAAAGAATACTAGAAAAATGACACAGGAAAGGGTGGTGAGGGTTTGGGGATCCTCTCAAAGGAGACCTAAGAGATAACACAAATAAGGGATTTTGAGAGTGTGTATGGTGCTCATGGGTGTGGCCCAAGTGGCCCCTCCTAAGGTTTGTGTGGAAATGATGGAAAATTCACTAGGAAGCCACTATTGGGGATAAATTTTGAATGGAGATAGAGGGAATGATGGTCTAGGATATGGTGAAAACAATAAAGGAGCATAGACCAAAGAGAGAGTTAGGGATATTGACCATGACTTAGGCAAGAATGCCTCGATGAGTATTGCATCTATGGGAAAGGTTGTTTCCAAGGGTTGTGTCCCGAGTGTCCCCCCTGGGGCTTCTTTATCCCTTGATGTCAAATTTGTAGGGCATAACCAATAGATTGAGGGTCCAAAGGAATCAGTAAATCAATGCACAACTAGAGCCATCACTGTGGACTTAGGGGATGAAATGGACAAGGAAATGACTCATAATATTAGTGTTTTCTCATAACTTAGTATGATTGAATGATTTAGGGGCTTGTGTTTGAGTTTTCATGAGCTTCATAAGTGGATCTCTGAGTAATGAAAGCATATTATAGATGGGTATGTTCAAATCTGCCTAGTTGGTAGGGATTTCTTCATTGTTGTATTTGAATTTATTTAGGATAGAAATAAATCTTATGTGACTTCCATTGGAGCTGGAAGGATAAACATTTATTGATGTTGAAACCTTGGCATCCATCTTTTTGCCCTGTTACTGAAGTTTTTGATAGGGTTCCACTCTGGGATAGACTCCCTAACCTTACGTTACATTTTTGGTTTGACTCCTACTATGAAGCTATAGAAACTCTTTAGGTAGTTTTTGTATGGTAGATGAAGTATCTTCTAACCTTTTACATTCAAATTATGCTAAAATTCTTATGCAGATGGATGTATTTGATGGCCTACCTGAAGATATAATGATCAAAACTTCAAAGGGTTGTTGGGTGTAGTCTTTGGATTACGAGGAGATTCCTTTTAGATGTAGAATATGATTTCAAACTGGGCATATAGATACTCAATATGCTAAACAAAGGTTGGATAAGATGCTCTCTTGGTAGAAATAAGTTTCCCCTCTTCACTATATACTGGAGAAAAATGAAGAGCAATAAAAGAGTTATTCTCATGCCGTGAATAGGGATCGATCACCATGACCATATAGGTACCTAAATCAGGTAGTGAAAACATTGGTGAATAGTGCTAATATTTCCAAGGATGTGTTGGTCTTTCTAATTGATGTATGCAAATAGCTTGAGGATTTTTCCTTCTCCTGTTATCAACTACTTCAGATAATTGGCCAACTTATTGGGGCCTATTGAAAACAAGATCTACCTCCTTCACTTTGGGCTCTATAAAACCCAGGTGGGTTAACCTTAGTAACTTAAAGAAAAACAATAACACTTTACTAGTTGGGTTGCTATTAATAGAAACTGTCTCAAACTGATCAATTAGAACAACACAGAATGTATATCTAAATTGGCTCTATCTTGATATATCTTTTATTTTTCATTTTTACTTTCTGAGATACAGTTCCATACTATTCTAAAACAACTATAAATCATTAAGGAAATAATGATTTATTAAAATTGTGGTTACTGAGACTTAACAAAAATTAGACCAGTGCCTTATCCATTGGGTAGAGTCTTATATTCAGCCAATATCATAAGTATGCATGTATTGTTTGAAAACTAAAGGTTAGATTAAGTATTCAACACGTCACACCATTAAATCATGTTTACTTATATTTCTATTGCCTGCAGATTGTTCTTGCGATTTGTAGTAAGTATTTAATTCCTTTCTCAAAGTAAATCTTAACTACATAATCAAACATTCACAATAAGATTCATGAAGATGAATTGATCCATTTTGAACAGAAAAACTTTGTTAGAATAACTGAGGGAGGGGTGAATCAGTGGCCTCAAAAATTAATCTAGTAATTCAATCCAGAACTTTATACCACATATATAAAACCTCTAGTTATCTTTATTCCTACAATATGTATGCCTTGTGTGAATCTAACATGTATATACTGCTTGGTGTTTATACTTTTTGTCCTTTCCTTAAGCTTTACCAAATAGTAGTTTATCTTTTCTTAACCTTTACCGAAATATAGTAAATAACTTAGTGTTTATCGATCAATCTTGTTTTAGTAATGTGTAAAGAAAAACATTAAAGTAATGAACCATATACACATTTGACACATGGATTTTTAACTTGGAAATCCTGTTAAGGGAAAAACCACTTGGGACCGGTAACCCAAAATTTTCACTCTTTTGAAGTGAGCTCGGCGAAGAGATAACCATGTTAAAGGTTACAAACATAATGTTAAGTGTGACCTTGTTAGAGTATTATCACTAATAGTTTATCACTTGACCTAGCATTCACTATGTTGTCAACATGAAAACCTTTTGATACTCCTTGGGATGTATCTTAATATAAAGGATGGTTAAATCCCACTCTATTAATAGATTTTCTGAATCAATGGTTAAACTAAAATAGTATATGATGTGTTCATAAATATAACTTAATCTTGTAGATGTTCATATCTATTATAAGCTCATAATACCTCTTCTGATCAATGTTCTCTTCAATTCCTTTGCTCCACTTCTTTCTGCTCGGTGAATGTTGTTGCTTCTTTGTTTCTCAGTGTCTACAGAATTCTTTAGCTTTGTTCTTCAGCTTGTATGATCATATCTGTATGAAGACTTCTATCTTCACCAGAATTTTCTTCAGCATTCCTCTCTTTATAATGAATTACTTGTCTCTTTATATTGACATGATTTCACCATTTCTTGTCCTTCTTATTTTCTTCATTGATCATTTCTTGATTCATAAATCTCGCCATGTTTGCTTTAGTTTTATTCCACAAATATCTCCTTATTTTTAGGAATAAAACATGCTTTAAATCTCCTTCTTATCTTTAGCTTTTAGCTGATCGATGAAAACAAAGTAAACAACCAGTTAAATTTTTCTTTAGCTCCTTCCAGCTAAGTTGTTTTTTTGTATCATAACTTTAGTTCTCATCGGTCAACACTTTAGTTATTCTCAGTGACTACTACGGATATCTTGGGCATCAACTTTAGATCTGTTCAGTGACAACTGTAGTTAGCTTGGTAATGCTTGCTCAAGTATCACTTGCTCAGGTAACACTATCCATTGGGTAACACTGTGAACTTTTGTGCTCAGGGTTCACTGTCTGTTGGAGTTTACTGTCACTTGATGTACATGATTACCGATGACAAAAACTTTTTCTCTTCATATCTTTAAGTGTTGTGACAATAAGAGTATGATAAATCATACCATATTAAGTTGACATCAATGAAAATACAATACATTAACTAATTTAATGTATTGCATTTACTTTCTATAGCTCGGTGATCATCAACTTTGTCATCTTCAAACATTCAATTAGTTATAGTTCATCAATCTCTCCCTTTGGCATTGATGGAAACATACTACATACTACTAATACAATATGAAATATATCAGTTGTAGTTCATCAATCTCTACCAAAATTATTTTTCTATAACCAATATAGATGTCTGACTCTCAGTAAGCTCTTATAGCTTAGATTTGATTCTTGTAGAGTACTTTCTTCATTCTTCATTCCCTTCACTGGATAGATGTAGCAACTTATGATTTTGTCTCTCCTTTTTTTGTAGAATCTCTTCTCCCTTTTTTGGATAGATATGCAATGTTAACTTTTCCAATTCTCTCCCTTAGATGGATGTTTCTTTGAATATTTCTCTGATGTTTTCTCTCCCTTTGACTGTTCCTCTCCTTGATGGATATTTATTTTCTCTCCCTTTGGATGATTATGATATATATTTCATATGGATATAATCATTCAATTTATCTCTCCCTTTGACACCAATGCCAAACAAAACTATATTTATTTCTCTAATATATTCCTTGAATTTCCTCTCCATCAGAAATTTAAGCTCTGTAGTAGCCAACATATCTCTGGTGTTCAATGTAGATTAGTACCTTTCTGTGTACTAGTATATCTTTGGAATCCATCTTTTTCTTGCATCAGCATGATTGATATTCTGATAATGTATAAGCTGGTGTATCCTCCTAGTCAGCTTAGTGACCAGTAGACAAGGGTTGGACCCCTAGTCTCTTTCTTAGGTACTCAAATGTATCCTTTGGAAATGGCTTTGTGAATATTTCTGCCAAGTTTTATTTGGATTGCGCATATTATAGTATCACCTCTTTCTCTTGCACTTGTTCTCTTAAGTAATGATACTTGATAGCAATATGATTTGTCTTAGAATGCATGACTAGGTTCTTTGAGATGTTTATTGCACTTGTATTATCACAGTAGATAAATACTGGTCCAAGAATTTTCATATTCATACCTTCTAGTAATTGCTTGATCCATGCAATGTTAGAGAAATTTGCAGCAGCAGCTAGATATTTTGCTTCTGTAGTGGTTTGTGAGATGCATCATTGCTTTTTACTTATCCATGTGACAAGTCTGTCACCCATAAAGAATGCTCCTCCTATTGTGTTCTTTCTATCATCTAAGTTTCTAACCTAATCAGCATCTGTATAGACTTGAAGCTCAAATTTTCCTTCTCTTTTATACCATACACCATAGTCTTTGGTAATCTTTATATATCTCATAATTATTTTGATGATAGTCATGTGCGATTCCTTGGGATTAGCATATAACCTTGCAACTATTCCAACTACATGTGCTATATCTAGTCTAGTATGTAAAACATACATGATTTTTACAATCATAGAGCTATATAGGGTCTAATTTACCTTGGTTGACTTGTCTTCCTTTGTGAGCTTTCATCTAGTTGTCATAGGTGTTTTGATTGGTTTGGAATCCTCCATCTTGAATATTTTCAGTACTTCTTTGATGTATTTGGATTGTGTGATATAGATGCCTACATCCTGTTGAAGAATCTATAGACCAAGAAAGAATTTGATCTCCCCAAATATTGACATCTCAAACTCTTTGTTCATTTCATCAGCAAATGATTTTAATAACAAATCATTACCTCCAAATATGATATCATCAACAAATATTTCAGCAATCAAAATTTTATCATCGGTATCTTCTTTTAAATACAGATTACTATTTTCACTTGTTCTTACAAATCCAATATTAATGAGATAAGAGTGAGGTATTTCATACCATGCTCTCGGTGCTTGTTTTAATCCATACAAGGATTTTTGTAGTGTACAAACCATATTTCTTTTGTTAGGATCAACAAACCCTTCTGGTTGTTCAATGTATACCTCTTCTTCTAGTATTCCATTTAGGAATGCAGATTTGACATCCATTTGGTATACCTTGAATCCTTTGAATGCATCATAAGAAATTATAATTATCAGTCTTTTTATCCTAGCAACGGGTGCAAAGGTTTCTCCATAGTCAATACCTTCTTCTTGTGCATACCCTTTGCATACTAATCTTGCTTTGTTCCTTGTGACTTCTTCATTCTCATTCAGTTTGTTTCTGAATATCCATTTGGTACCAATGAATTTTTTTTCATTTGGTCTAGGTACTATTGTCCATGTTTTTTTCTTTTCAATCTACTCAATCTCTTCATTCATAGCACTAACCCATTCCTAATTCTCAAGTGCAGTATTGACAGATTTAGGCTCAAAATCATAAATCATACATCTAGTGTTCAGTGACTTACTTCTTGTTCCCATTCCATCCTTTTTGTCTCCTATGATTTGGTTCTATGGATGGTGTCTTCTAAAATACTTGGCAAGTACCGGTTCAACTCTTTGTTCATCATTATAATCATCATCTTGACCTTCATTTTGATCTTCATTGCTCGATATATCATTGTGAGAAATTTCCTAATTTTTGGTGTTTGCAGCCTAATTCTCGAGTGCATTATTTTGTCGCTCAGTAGTGATACACTGTTGCTCAGGCAGAGTGTTAGGGTCTTCACTATAGACAAACTTGTTTTAATCTTTCGGTTCCATTCTTCTTTCCTCATCATTTTTCTAAGAAAATTCATCCACTTTGACATTTGCACTATCAATAATTTTGTTAAATGATTTATTAAGACATTTATAAGCCTTTCTTTTGGTAGAAAAACCTAGATATATTCCTTCTTCACCTTTTGATTCAAGATTTCCATTTCTATAATCTTTCAAAATATAACATTGACTTCCAAAAATTTTGAAGTAACTTACATTGGGTGTGTATCCATACCATAGCTCATAAGGTGTCTTATTGGTGTCTTTATTCAATTGAACTTTGTTTAATGTGTAGACAACAGTACTGACAGCTTCTATCCAGAATGTTTGTGTAATTTCTTTCTCAATCATTAGTGTCCTAGCACAGTCAACAATTGATCTTTTCCTTCTCTCAGCAATCCCATTTTCATGTGGTGTTCTCGGTGCAGAAACCTATCTTTTTATTCCATGCTCATTACAAAAGTTAGTGAATTCATCATAAATAAATTCTCCTCCTCTATCTGACCTTAGACATTTTTGTTCCTTTCCACTTTATTTTTCCACTATAGCTTTATACCATTTAAACATCTTGAATGCTTCTTATTTCTCTTTTAAGCACATAATAGTCATCATTCTATAATAATAATCAAAAAATAGAATGAAGTACCTATCACCATAGTAGCTCTTTGTTCTCATGGGTCCACATAGGTCAGTATGGACTAGCTCTAGAATAGCATTAGATGTGTAGGTTTTGCTCTTGAAACTATAATTTTTCATTTTACCTTTTTGACAATTCTTACACATGACATGGTTGGGTTTTGACATGCTCGGTAAGCCTCTTATTTTCCTTTATTGTTTATCCTAACCATGTTGTCAAAATTCACATGACATAACCTTTTACGCTACAACCATATCTCTTTGTTTCTATCCATTAAACAAGTGGTATTAATATCATCAAGATAGAGTAGGTTACCTTTTGTTTGTTCACCAGTTCTGATCAACCTTCCTGATTGATTAAAGATCTTTTCCTTTTTGTTCTCAAATGCAACTGGATGACCTATGTTATTTAGTTGTGAAACACTCAATAGGTTATAGTTAAGTCCTTTTACCTAGTATGAATTTTCACATCTGATCAGATTATTCAACATTATGGTTTCTTTACCTTCAATTGGACAAGGTGAGTCATTACCCATTCTTACTGATCCACGATTATAATATTCAAAAGTTTCAAACTTTTCCTTATCTCCTATCATGTGGTGAGTACAGCCACTATCAATAACCCAAACATCATTTTTACTAACCTTAGATATGAGTACAATTTCAACATACCTTTCTTCTTCGTCTGAATCATCCTTCATAACAACAAATACCACCTCAATATCTTCATCAGATTTGGTGTCAGTGTTTTTAGCTTTGTTCTTTGCCAGGTAACAATATTTCTTCCCTTTGTCCTTGTAGTCTCAGTTATCTCTTTTGTCAGATTGTCGGTTGCTACAGTAATCTCGGTCATTACCTCTGTCAAAATTCTTTTCATAATTTTTGTCATTACTTCTATCATCTTTTCTTTTGTTAGGACATCTAGAAGCAAAGTGTTTAATCTCTTTACAATTAAAACATACCAATGATAATTTACCTTTGTATCTACCTTTTCCTCTATGCAATCTTCTAGCCATTAGTGCTTCAATCTCATCAAGTTCTTGGCCATCACTATCACTTTCACTATCATTTATCATAGTGTGTTTATGACTTGATTTACTTATTTTCAAAGAAGATTTGAATGTAGACTCAATAGTTGGTAAGACACTATTGTCAAAGTTATTCATCTCAAATGAAATAATTCTACCAATCAAACTATCTAGAGTAACATTGTTATTTGCTACTACTCTCATTTCTTGTATAACAGACACTCTAATAGCATAAACGAGCAGTAAGGTTCTAAGAATTTTACTTACCACTATTTCTTCTTCAAGTACACCTCCTACTCCTCATATAGCATTTACAACCTCTTTGATTTTGCAGTTATACTGAGTGATTTTTTCTCCTTCTTTCATTCTTAGGTCATCAAAATTTCCTCTTATGCTTTCTGCCTTAGCCCTTAGCACATTTTTATCTCCTCCATGTACTAGCTTCAATTTGTCCCACATTTTCTTTGTAGTGGTGCATGATTTGACTGTTAGTAATAACTGAGAGGGAGGGGGGTGATTCAGTGGCCTCAAAAATTTATCCTTTAATCACTAACCACCAATCAAATAAACCTCAGATTATTAAGTGCCTACAAGATGAATGCCATGAAATACTTATAATGATTAACTGTTTGTCCTCATTCTCTTTGATTATCGATATGCAATATAACTATTTACCGAAATATAGTAAATAAGTAGAGTATACCGATATATCCAGAAATGCATATGTGAAATGTAAAATAGTAAATTAATAAACCATACACACATAACACTTGGATTTTAACATGGAAACCCTGTTGAGGGAAAAACCACTGGGACCAGTACCCCAAATTTTTGCTCTTTTGAAGTGAGCCCTATTAAGATCCAACCCTGTTAAAGGTTAGAAACACATTGTTAGGTGTTACCTTGTTAGAGGATTTTATACATATAGATTGTCACTTAGTAACGAGAAACTCAGTTTGCTACCATCCTTGAATCATCCTCTTTCTTAGACTGTCAATAGGCTTTAATAAAATCTAGTGCTACTTTCATGAATCAACCTTTTTAGAACTCCTTGGGATGTACCTCAATATATAGAATATTGTTAAGTCCTACTCTGTTAAAAGACTTGATGCTTCAATGGTTAAACTGAAACAAAATGACCTATTTCTAATGCAACTTGAATTGCAGATTTTCAGATCTATTTAAGTACATTACCTCTCTGATCAATATATCACTTCAATTCTTTGTGCTCCACACTTTCTGCTCTGTGATTTTGTGCTTCACTATTTTTCGGTTTCTGCATAATTCTTTAGCTCTCCCTTAGCTTGATTGATCAGGACTGTATGAAGTTATCCTTCATCAATTTCTCTTCAGAATCCTCTTTTGATTCACTCCCCTTCCATGTATATTTGGATTGAATAATGCTTGTCTCTTATATAGACATGATATTCCTTAATTCTTGATTCTTGATTCTTGGCATGAAAAATAATCCAGCTAATCTGATTTAAAGCATAACTCCTGATTTATCTCATATTTATCTTCTTTCTAACTGTACAAATCTTCTTTAAATAAATCACTTAACTCTGGTCAAATAAAACAATGAAAACAACCAGTTAAGTCTATCTTTAGCTCTTGCCAGCTAGATATTTTGTCATATTCTAAACTCTTTGTTCTGTCGGTCAACTCTTTAGTTAGTCATCGGTTACAACTGCTAGTTCCGTTGGTGTGACTCCAGTTAGATTTGGGATCTCTATCCGTTGGGCATCATTGGATTTTTACTTGTCGGGTAACTCTATTTTCAGCTTGTCGAGCAACCTGTGGTTTTCTTTGTCAGGCAACACTGTCTTCAGCTCGTCAGGTATTACTATGACTTTTCTTCTTTGGCTTTACCGATGGTGTGCGCTCTATCGGTGTTGTCTGTCACTTAGTGAATACTTAACTTTTATGCATTACTGAAAGCATAACCTTTGTTTCATTTGATTCTCTGAAGTCTTTGGCATTATGTACATGACCGTACAGATGATATCAAGTTGACATCAATGAAAATACAAACCATTAACTGATTTAATACCTTGCATTATCTTCAACTTAACATTATCAAACATTCAATCAGTTATATGTCATCAATCTCTCCCTTTGGCATTGATGGCAACAAAACTTATATTATCACACTATACTATTTCTAATACAATATGAAATACAACTATTGAGATTCATCAAACTACCAATCTTTGTTTGATAACTAATAAATGTCTAAACTTTGATAAGCTTTGCTTTAGCTTAGATTTGATTCTTGCAGCTTTTTGTTTTATGATGTGTTGAATCTCCTTTGGCATCAATTTCTCTCCTTCTGACTGTTCTTCTGCTCTGATGTCTTGTCCTCTTTTTACCAAATTTCTCTCCCTTAGGATATAATCTCTCCCTGTTGGAGTGATCTGATAATGGATAATCTCTCTTCCTTTTCTTAGAAGAATGTGATAATATGGATAATCTCTCTCCCTTTGACAACAATGCCAATCAA
>MU227366.1:2397250-2416595 GCA_018584345.1 Thuja plicata
CTGAGTGATGTTTTCTCCTTCTTTCATTTTGAGATCATCAAACTTTCCTCTAAGGCTTTCTGCCTTGGCTCTCAAAACATTTTTGTCACCACCATGTACAAGCTTCAATTTTTCCCACATCTGCTTTACAGTTTTGCATTCTTTGACATCCAAATTCAGCATCAGAGAGTGAGGAAACAAGCTCTATCATCATGCCATTATGTTCATGCTTCTCTCTCATTTGTTCAACTGTTGGTGCTCCTGTGGGAAACACATTCAGTTTCGAGGAATTGAGTAACATCATTACCAATACATGATAGGTGGAGTCTTATTCTGCTTTGCCATGAAGCAAAATTATCTTTGTTCAACTTGGTCACATCTTGTTTGTTCATCTTGGTCACATCTTGTTTGTTCATCTTGTGATCTTTGACTTGGGTCTTGAAACCTTCCTTCTAAGCATACAAGCTTTGATACCAATTGTTAGTAATAACTAAGAGGGGGGGTGAATCAGTGGCCTCAAAAATTTATCCTTTAATCACTAACCACCAATCAAATAAACCTCAGATTATTAAGTCCCTACAAGATGCATGCCATGAAATACTTATAATGATTAACTATCTATCGGTTTTCCTTGTATGTCCTTATTCTCTTTGATTACTGATATGTAATATAACTATTTACCGAAATACAGTAAATAAGCAGAGTATACCAATATATCCAGAAATGCATATGTGAAATGTAAAACAATAAAGTAATAAACCATACACACATAACACTTGGATTTTAACATGGAAACCTTGTTGAGGGAAAAACCACTAGGACCGGTACCCCAAATTTTCACTCTTCTGAAGTGAGCCCTGTTAATACCCAACCCTTTTAACGATTACAAACACACTGTTAGGTGTGACCTTGTTAGAGGATTTTATACATATAGGTTGTCACTTGGTATCGGGCAACTCAATTTGCTACCATCCTTAAATTAGCCTCT
Source organism: Thuja plicata (assembly GCA_018584345.1). Lineage (NCBI taxonomy): Eukaryota > Viridiplantae > Streptophyta > Pinopsida > Cupressales > Cupressaceae > Thuja > Thuja plicata. The sequence continues at coordinate 2,398,218 of MU227366.1, forward strand.
TTCTAAGACTGTCAATAGGCTTTAGGGAAATCTAGTGCTACTTTCATGAATCAACCTTTTTGGCACTCCTTGGGATGTGTCTCAATATATAGAAGATTGTTAAGTCCTACCCTATTAAGAGACTTTATGCTTCAATGGTTAAACTAAAACAAAATGACATGTTTCTAATGCAACTTGAATTGTAGATTTTCATATCTATTTAAGTACATTACCTCTCTGATCAAAATATCACTTCAATTCTTTGTGCTCCACACTTTCTGCTATGTGATGTTGTGCTTCACTATTTTTCGATGTCTACAGAATTCTTTAGCTTTCCCTTAGCTTGATTGATCAGGACTGTATGAAGTTATCCTTCATCAATTTCTCTTTAGCATCCTCTTTTGATTCACTCCCCTTCCATGTATATTTGAAATGAATAATGCTTGTCTCTTATATAGACATGATATTCTTTAATTCTTGATTCTTGATTCTTGGCATGAAAAACAATCCAGCCAATCTGATTTAAAGCATAACTCTTGATTTATCTCATAGTTATCTTCTTGGAAACTGTACAAATCTTCTTTAAATCAATCACTTAACTCTGGTCGAATAAAACAAATAAAACAACCAGTTAATTCTATCTTTAGCTCTTTCCAGCTAGATATGTTGTCATTTTCTGAACTCTCTATTCTGTCGGTCAACTCTTTAGTTAGTCGTCGATTACAACTGCCAGTTCCATCAGCATGACTCCAGTTAGCTTTGGGATCTCTGTCCGTCGGGTATCATCAGATTTTTACGTGTCAGGTAACTCTATTTTTAGCTCGTCGCGTAACTATGTTTTCAACTCATCAGGCAACCTGTGGTTTGCTTTGTCAGGCAACACTGTCTTTAGCTCATCAGGTATCACTGTGACTTTTCTTCTTTGGCTTTACCGATGGTTTGCACTTCGTCGGTGTTGTCTGTCACTTAGTGAATACTTGAATTTAATGCATTGCTAAAAGCATAACCTTTGTTCCATTTGTTTCTCTGAAGTATTTGGCATTATGTACATGACCATACAGATGATATCAAGTTGACATCAATGACAATACAAACCATTAACTGATTTAATGCCTTGTATTATCTTCAACTTAACATTATTAAACATTCAATCAGTTATATGTCATCATTGACATCTTCAAATTCAGCATCGGAGAGTGAGGAAGCAAGTTCTATCATCATAGAATTGTGTTCATGATTTTCTCTCAATTGATCAATTGTCATAGGTCCAGTAGGTAACACAAATTCAGTATCTAAGTATTGAGTGACATCATTTTCAATACCTAATAGGTGGATTCCTATCCTACTTTTCCACGAAGCAAAGTTGTCCTTTTTCAGCTTAGGAACATCCCTTTTTCTCATCTTGTGATCTTTAGCTTGAGTCTTTAAACTCCCTTTCTAAACACACAAGCTCTAATACCAATTGCTAGAATAACTGAGAGGGGGGGTGAATCAGTGGCTTCAAAAATTAATCCAATAATTCAATCCAAAAATTTATACCACATATATAAAACCTCTAGTTATCTTCAGTCCTACAAGATGTATGCCTTGTGTGAATCTAACATGTATATATTGCTCGGTGTTTATACTTTGTGTCTTTTCCTTAAGCTTTACCAAATAACATCTTATCTTTTCTTAACCTTTACCAAAATACAGTAAATAACTTAGTGTTTATTGATCAATCTTGTTTTAGTAATGTGTAAAGAAAAACATTAAAGTAATGAACCATATACACATTTGACACATGGATTTTTAACTTGGAAATCCTGTTAAGGGAAAAACCACTTGGGACCGGTAACCCAAAATTTTCACTCTTTTGAAGTGACCTCGGCGAAGAGGTAACCCTGTTAAAGGTTACAAACATAATGTTAAGTGTGACCTTGTTAGAGGATTTATCACTAACAGTTTATCACTTGACCTAGCATTCACTATGTTGTCAACATGAAAACCTTTTGATACTCCTTCGGATGTATCTCAATATATAAAGGATGGTTAAATCCCACTTTGTTAAGAGATTTTATGAATCAATGGTTAAAATGAAATAATATATGATCTATTCATAAATACAACTTAATCTTGCAGATGTTCAGATCTATTGTAAGCTCATAATACCTCTTCTGATCAATGTCCTCTTCAATTCCTTTGCTCCACTTCTTTCTTCTTGGTGAATGTTGTTGCTTCTCTGTTGCTCGATGTCTGCATAATTCTTTAGCTCTGTTCTTCAAATTATATGATCAGATATGTATGAAGACTTCTATCTTCAGTAGAATTCTTTTCAACATTCCTCTCTTTATAATGAATTACTTGTCTCTTTATATAGACATGATTTTACTGTTTCTTATCCTTCTTGTTTTCTTCGTTGATCATTTCTTGATCCGTAAAGCTCACCATGCTTCCTTTCATTTTATTCCACAAATCTCTCCTTTTTTTTAGGAATAAAACATGCTTTAAATCTCCTTCTTATCTTTATCTTTTAACTGATCTATGAAAACAAAGTAAAAAATTAATTAACTCTATCTTTAGCTCATGTCAGCTAAGTTGTTTTATCGTATCCTAACTTCAGTTCTAGTTGGTCAACACTTCAGTTGTGCTCGGTGACTACTGCAGATAGCTCATGCATCAACTTAAGTTCTATTCAGTGACAACTGCAGTTAGCTTGGTAATGCTTGCTCGGGTATCACTTGCTTGGGTAACATTGTTCGTCAGGTAACACTATGAACTTCTATGCTCAGGGTTCACTATCCTTCAGGGTTTACTGTCACCCAGTGTACATGATTACTAACAAAAAAAACTTTGTCTCTTCAGATGTTTAAGTGTTGTGACAATAAGAGTATGAGAAATCATACCTTATTAAGTTGACATCAATGACAATACAATACATTAACTAATTTAATGTCTTGCATTTACTTTCTGCATCTTAGTGATCATCAACTTTGTCATCTTCAAACATTCAATCAGTTATAGTTCATCAAACTCATGTAACAACAGAAGAACATAATAGGTGACAACTTCATTGTGATATTTTCATTAATCTTTATCAAATGAAAAATTTACAAAATAGTTCAAACCCATGACTCCATTAACACCCGATTTTAATCTATTACTAAAATGAAAACTTAGTATACAACTTCCCTAAATTTTAGAACCCTTAATCGAACAACCATGATTCCCTTTATAGAAATAGGGAGCACAACAACCTACTAGTTGTCCACACTTGTTAAGATGTGATTTCTTTACAATGGAATATGATTTAAAGCATCTTTCGAAAACCTTAACAAAATGAAAAGACCCATCCATGCTTGCAAAATGATTTGTATAGAAAATCATGTTATGTCATGTTAAAGGACACATGTAGAAACAAAATAGTGGAATGAATTGGCACCATGTTATTGCAAAATATGGCAAGGAAGAGAAAAACAAGGAATAAGCCAAGAAGTTTGTACACACTCTCCCATCAACAAATCATCATCCAAAATAGATGAATCATAGTCGCAACCTAACACTTTGCATGCAAAAACAAAATTACTCTTGTTGTCCTCCTTTCTCTACAACCAAGCCTACCTCATCTTGGGGGAAATATTTCACAAACTATGAATTGATTACAAGTCCTATGGGCCAATCAAATACCTTGATTTAGGCTACCCTTTCATTGGAATATTTACATTTTCCATCCATAATTACCCGAACATCATGGATGAACTTGGAAAATATGCCCTCAGTGGAAATGAACCTATCAATGACCTCATAATATATTTTTTCATTGAAGACATCATCATTTCCCATTTTACTAATAACCACCTCGATAATGAAATCATATTCCTTTGACCACTCATCCAAACCCTTTAGTGCAAAATCGTTATTTAAAATAGAGGTAACTGTCTAGTGCTTCAATTATTTGAATGATCTAATTTTCTCCCTCAATATCCATATTTTCCCTTCTAGATATTGCACTACGGATACAAACAAGTCATACTTCTTACACAAGTCCTTGATTCATTGAGGAATATTTATTGTGAATCTAACTATAGTCTTGAGACCACCAATCTCCCTTTGTACCAACTTCATAGCTTGACTTGATCCCCAAGGTCCCTCAAGTACTCCTCACAATTTTAAGCACTTTCAAAAATAGTTTTCAAAGACAAATAAAATTTGAGAATCTTATTAATAATACTTTATATCAAATGGGAAAGGGTTCCCTTGACCATTGTCTTGACTTTATCTCTGCCCACAAGCTTTTATTATGCCAACTTCACTTCCTTCTCCTCCAGTATTGTAGTAGCTTATTATAATTATGTATTTAAATTAGTTATATCCTCATTATTGGAGGATGTTATCCTTGTATTATAACATTCTTAGCCGCACCAGACTGCAACCTTTCTAATGCTACAAATAATTGAGCATTATAGACCAAAACCTTTATATAGTTTGCATGCATTTCAACCCTCTCCTCAACATACATCAACAACTACCTCATATGTTGTAGTATCCCTCAAGGTTCTAATAATAACACCATTACATCCCCCTTCTTATACACTAATTAGAAACTGAGGTCATTCTGTACTAGGAGTCCTGAACCACTGAGCCAATGCCTTAAATTTTGGATGGTACCCTAAACCAATAAACCCCCCATCCTTTTCAAACTTTGTAGCAATAATTAGGTTTTTTTGTTGTCTAATATGATCTAACAAGAAAATCTTGTCTAAGTTCCACCTAGGAATCAACATCATCCCACTTTCCTTCACTATTTTCCTAGCCTCATTTGGACTTAGATGACTTAATTTAATGTCATCCAAAGCTTCATTCTCTATTATTCCTTTTGATGGGCCCTTCACATTTAGCCTTAAGGCTTTAAACTCAGGTTTTTTCACAAATTCATCATCACTCATGAAAATTTGGGCATCTATAGCCCTTTCATCCTTTTCTTGTTCCCCATAAGGATCATCTTCATCATCTTCTTCATCCAATTTGACATTGGGATCATCACTAGAAAGCCACTCTCTTGGTGGTGAAGACAAAGGATGATCCACCTCATTTTCACTTATTTTAAACTTGATCAATATATTGGCCACTTGATGCTCTTCTTCTCCTATTTGAATTGTATCTCTAGGGACCAATTATTGGCCTGGATCATTAGTTCCTTTAGGAAAGTTTTGAGGATCCTTTATTTCAATATTTTCTCTTCCTTAAAATATATCTTCAAATTTTTTGTTGTGCCTCCACAACTCATACCCCATTTTAGCCACTTTTCCTAATGGGGACCCCCTTTTTTGGTCTTTTTGGCCTTTTGATTGGTTTAGAGTCTTTTAAGGTTAAAAAGGACCAATTATCTAGTGATTCAAATTATGGGCCCCTAGGGAGGCTCCCGATAGTTGGGTATCATCTTTGGTTTCCTTGTAAGTCTTTTTACCTTCTTTGTCCTTTTTTGGTCTTGATTCTTTCCCTTTTTGTTTTTTTTCTTTCCTATTTAGGTGTCTAGGTTAAGTGTGGAAATCCCTTCTAGATTTTCTAGACTTTCAAACTTTCAGAGTCTGAAGTTCTGAAGTTTCACTCAACTTTTAAATTTTTGAAGTTATGGCCTTTTAGAGTTTCCCAGTCCGGAGCTCTACTGGTTTTTTTGGAGTCTGAAGATCTGGAGTTTTGTTGGACTTTGGCTGGACTTTTGTTGGATTTTTTAGATTCTGACATTCGGCTGGATCTTTCAGATTTTGCACTCCAAAGATCTGAAGGAGGAAGGGACTTTCAAGTTTCCTGTTTCACCTATGCCAAGAGATTGGACTTTCACAGTCTTATTATCTTTTCAGACTGGGAAGGTCCGAAAACCTAGTGAGCTCAAAAGTTTATTTTTTTACTAGCTTTTTGCCAATTTAGGGTTTTTAGCTACTTTTTGGGTTTTTTAGGGGTGTTTTATTGCATAATTAGAATAGTTTCTTAGAGTAGTTTCTTGTTTTCAATAAAATGTTGATGATGATTTCTTATGCATGCAGAATGTCGACTATGAATATCGTCCTCCCAATGAAGTATCATTACAAGGGATACCACACCCCCACTAAGAGGGGAAATTTGCATAGTGAGATCACCGACACAAACATAGGTCTTGACTCTATTCCATGGGAAACATCATTTGACAACTCAAAGGAGTGGTTGTTATAGTGAACACAAAAAATAATTTGCAATAGATGTTTCAGTTCAAGGAAAATGTGAAGCAAATCATTAATGACATTGAAGAGGTTTAGAAGTTTGAAGAATGTCTTTCAAGGTTTAGGAAGAAGCAACAGGGGAAGTTGAACTCCATTGAGTTACCCAATTTTGATGAAGTCCAAGAAGTTTTATAGAAAGACTTCACAAATCTCACCGAGACATTCTTCTAGAAAACTAAGTGTCATTTTGTAGACTTTGGTCATTTTTTGATACTTAGCATTTTTCAGAGTTGCATTTTTCGGAGGTCCACAACCCTGAAAAATCCAGGGTCATCAAATTTATAGACTTATTCATTTTTCAGAGTTGCATTTTTTGGAGGTCCACAACCCCAAAAATCCAAGGTCATCAAATTTCCAGACTTAGTCATTTTTCTGAGTTGCATTTTTCGGAGGTCCATAACCCAAAAAATCCAGGGTCATCAAATTTCCAGATATAGTAATTTTTCAGATGTCCACAACCTCAAAAATATAGGGTCATCAGATTTCTAGACTTAGTCATTTTTTAGAGTTGGATTTTTTGGAGGTCCACAACCCTGAAAATTCGAGGTCATCAAATTTATAGACTTGGTCATTTTTCAGAGTTACATTTTTCGGAGGTCCACAACCTCGAAAATACAGGGTCATCAAATTTATAGGCTATCATTTTCTAGAGTTGCATTTTTTGGAGGTCCACAACCTCAAAAATCCAGGGTCATCAAATTTCCAGACTTAGTCATTTTTTAGAGTAGCATTTTCAGAGGTGCACAACCCCAAAATTCCTGGGAATGCATTTTTCAGTTGCATTTTTCATATAGAATAATTTTGTAGGTAGATTACATCCAAGATGGATTTCATTTTTACATTTCAAGGGGTCTTCTATCATTTACACATCAGAGGAGTAGTTAGATCCATGCATTTTGGGTTTGAATAATAAGGTAAAGATCAAGCTGCATGCAAACTAGAAGAAGAAACAGTGGAACTACAGTTTGATTTCCTTCATTTTAGGGGCTGATTCTAGTCCAATTTTCATGTATTTTATGTACACATGGATGGGAATCCTTTCAAAAAAATTAGCAAAAATTTTATTAGTATTTGTGCTTTGTTAAACAACAAATTTAATTTTATTACGCCATGTTTTTGTGTAGATGAAACTCTAGCTACGAGTTTCTTATTTTCCAAGTTGAAGCACTATATAACTTCATTAAAGAGATGTAATTAGGGTCGAAAATTTTATGAAATAAATCTATATGTTGTTGTTTCTTTATTCATGGCATGATTCTTCTATTGTCTATGTGAAATTGATGAATATGTGCATGCTTGTTCATTTATTTCAAAGAGCCAACTGCATTCTATTGTGAATGTGTATGCGATCAATTAGTTTGGAGTTTACTGTTATTGTTTCATCTTGCTGTGACAAATGATTGGAAAGATTTATTCTATTAGGTTAAAGATAATTTATTCTCATGTATGCGTGCATCTGGTAGCTTCACGATTTGATAGATTTTGAAAATCTTACATCTAGGTAAACTTTCTTCAAAAGATTGCATCTTCTAAACATGGAATTGTGAGTTCATCCAATTTGTGTTTTTCAGGTTTCCATATTTTCCTCATTTAATTCACAAGTGTGATTCAATGATGGTTTATGTCCATTAGATTTCATTTCTAGCACATTTTCTTATAATTCTTGTAACTTAGTCTTTTGATATTTTTTGGAAATTGGTTAAGATAGGATATCATCATAAGTTTTTAAATTAGATATGCATTGCTAGGAAATTGCATACATTGAACATCGAGAAAATACAAAAGAGTGCTAAAGTTTGTTTTGCAGTCTGAGTTTAAATCATACTAGCAAAGGCCTCCTTTTCAACATTCACATTTATCTTCAATTGAGCTTTCCAAGTGGTTGTATCATGACCACAGAGAACCTTGGGAATAACTTCATTATTCTTTCAAGAGGGAAATTCAGATCTTGAATTCCTAGGAATTAACTTGTGTAAAAACAACACTCAATAGTTATATAGCATCAAATCAATCCTTTTGAATGGATTCACTTCATATGGGTAATAAGTTGTAAATCCTGGATACATTGTCCTCATTTCATCCTCAATCCTTGCCAAGATTGCCCACTTCTTTCAGCGTTGGGTGACTGCAACATAATCCATGCAATTTCTAATGACATCCTCATTATGATCCAAATTGTGTAGATATGGCCCCCTCTTGAGGTTCTCATGTTTCGACCAATGCATAAAATGTTCTAGATCATAGATCCTGTGTTTATAGTCATAGACATTTTCTTCTACTACAAATACTTGAGGTTGGTTTTCTATTTCCTTCCTCTATCATGATGCCTACACTTTCCCCTCCCCCCATTTGAAGAATTTTCACTTGTGCTTGCCTTTCTCAACATTATGAATATCAGAACAATATAAACCCTAAAGAACTAAGCACTTCTACTTGTAAACAAATAGAAACTTCAACACCCTTTGCAGAAATGGAAATAAACTTGCAATTTCATGGAATTCAGAGAGGAAGAACACAAAAGCATTTACTAATTAATACTTTACTAAAATCCACCAAAAAGCCTCTGGAACTTCAGAAATTACTTTTAAAACACATATCCCAGCTCCATTTTCTTGTAAGCTCTCAAATAGAAAACACAAATGGCTCTTCAGAATTTATTTCGCATACTTCTCTGCAACTTTTCATATTAATGGAAATTCTTCTTGAAGTAGTCATGATTTCTTTTGAATTTCAGTCATTGATCATTTGACTTTGGCAAGGATCGAACGATGTGAATACATTTGGCTTCCATCATGATAGTTATAAAACTCATAAAATTACACCTCACACATCTATTTAACTACTGCATTCAATTCATTACTCCTCATGAAAACATGAGGCTCACAACTTGTCATGCATTCTATCTTATAATTACCCCACACTTCTGCTATCAAACATTCAATTCATGCCTTCCACCCATGGAAACGTAGGGTGTCACTTAATGCTTTTGGAAATAGTAACCCTGTGTATCCGCTACAAAGATATATGACTCTTAACATATGTCATAGAAACACAGGGTCATAACACTTCGTTATTGTTTTCCTTCCTTTATTCTCTTCCACCCGAAAGAAAACTTTTATCAACATTGCTCAGTGGAAACCCGGGGTATACTGTTGGAATAATAGAAGGGTGTGTACTGAGAGGGGAGGGGTGAATTAGTACCCTTAAAAAATTTTACACTTTAAACCTTAGTAATCATTGCTTGCATAACCGACCATTATAGCTTTTCTACTTCATGCATATAATATTATAACATAAATGTAAGTGCATGTAAACAAACATAGAAATATTCATGAAACTCATTTACACATGACACGAGAATTAATAATGCAGATAATGCAGAAAACCCCTGTTAGAAGGTAAAAATTATGGTGGGGACACAAAGCTTCACTATCTGTAGAATGGAAGGTGTCGGTTAAGGCTACAAGTTTTGAGCACTTCTGATGATCTTACCCTATTAGGAGTAACATGTTAGGCTTGTTAATTCTACTTGGTTAAGAGATTTTAAGAACACAATGTATGTGTGCACTTGGTTAAGAGATGTACAATAAGAGTGTTAAGTCCACCTTCTTGAAGGATTTTTTATGTTTCCTACAATTGTTAGAGAGTAGACAAAAATATAGATGACCTGATAGCTTTAAATCTTGAATTGTTGATTACATATCCATTAAGTTCACAAAATTGTATATCACCTATTGTGATGGATAATACCTCTGTTATGCTCGGTATCCTTAAATCTAGTTCTTCATAACTGAATTCTTCTTTATCTGTTCTTCTACATGCAAACCTTTATCTGATCCATAGATGTCCTTGTGCAACTATAATCATCATGTTATTGATTGATTATACATCTATATATAATGTATTGACCTAATTAGGTTTTACATTTTTCTTGAATAATTCTAAGATCAAAGGTTTACAACTTGACCTTGATCTCCTAGTTTGCATGAATACAATCAGTTAAACTAATTAAATCCATCATTTACGCTTTTCTTGATCCTCAAGAAATGATTGTCCAGCTAAGCATAAAGTTGTTTTAAAGATTAAAGTGCTTTAGCTTATGTGTACTTCATATCAGCTTTTCTCGGTGTTAAAACTATCTCTTGGTTAGACTAGTGCTCGGTGATGTCTCCACTTGGTTGTGTCTCTGTAGACTGGTGCTTGTTGATTTCTCTGCTCAGTTTTTATACTTGCTCGGTGTATTAAGCATTTCAGTGACCACTGTATTCGGTGAACACTGTGCTCGGTGATCACTGTCCCTCGGTAAATGTTGTCACTCAGTGAAATGTGACCGACCAAAACTGTTTTCTTGAATACTAATGAAAACATTTGATCCTTTAAGGATTTCCAATCTCCCCCTTTGGCATTAGTATCAAAAACTGATATGTACAATATATAAACCAAGTATGTTATACTTATACAATGACTCCCCCTATGTATGTGTTTCCCTCTTTTACAATGTATGTACATATACATTTTCCCCCTTTTTTGAAAATAATGACAAAGATGTATAACATACAACTTGTCAAAAATGTGCTTATGAGATTGCTTGATGTCTGCCATTAGCTTTTCCCATTTCTCCTTCAGGTACTCTAGGGTCATTTTCTCCAATGTGAGTTAAGCGTGCATGTCATAGATTCTTTTAGCTACTGACATCTCTGGGGTGGCAATTAGAGTCTTTGTCATTGCCATATGTGTCATTGGCAATGTGGGATTCAGTAGTAACATGGCTTGTAGCTCATTTACTTCATCTCTGATTTTGCTTTCTACCTTTTGTATCTCAATTCTTAACCATTTTGATTCAAGTAGCTTTTCATAATGCAATTGGAATGCATTTGGCTTGGTTGAAAGACTTTGTGCACTAGCTCTTAGATCTTCATTCAATTTTTCTATTTGTGCATCATTCTCGGTGGTGAAGTTCTCAATAGTGCATAGATTTTGAACTAGGGTAACTAACTCTGAAATAACAGGTTCTAATTGAGTTACCAGTTCAGAAAATTTCACCTTGTTCACTGCCACTTCTTGGCTAAGTTTCTCTGTGATTTTGTACTGATATTTTTCTTCAGCTCTTTCCTCAATGACCTTCTAGGCATCTATATTATGATTTGATGATTGCCTTGGTCAAAACTTCTATTTGATCAATGATGGGTGCATTTTGATCAATCTGTGTGTCAGGAACTACCTGCATTAGAATCTCCCTTGTTGTTTCTAGGACTTATGTATTTCTATGTTCAAATTTGAGTTTTTCCTGCTGAGCTTTCCTTTTGCATAGCTCCCAATACCTTGGTAGTGACTCATGATCAAGTGTTCTTGGATCACAGTCGAGTATTTCTATGATTTCCTCAAGTTTAACGGGGGATTTATTCTTCTTATTCTTCTTCGGAATGTTTCTTGATGTAGGGGAGTGAAGTACAATAGCAAGAGCCCTTTGTTGCTCGGTTTCTGTCATTGATTTCTTTAGAGGTGTGGTGCCTTGGCCTGGTTGTTTGGTCATTACCTATTTGTCAGTTGTAGACGTCTCTACATCAACCTTTTCTTGATTTGAAGCCTTGTCTTCCTTTCCACTATCCTCAGTGGGTGCATCACTCAGTTTCTCTTCACTTTTATCTATCTTTTCCCCTTGTTCATCACCTTTTTCCATCGGTGTGTCTGTTCCAGACTCAGGTGTTTTATCCTTTTCTTCAGTGACTATATTGATAGCTTGTATCAATAAAGGCATGTTACCTGGTACTTGTGCAACATCAGTAGTTTCCTAATCATTTGTTTTCTCGATGGAAATGTTTACATCTTCATCAATCATGACATTATCATCATAATCACCTTGAGTGATATCTCGTATAGTGATGTCTTGTGTTTCCCCTAATGATTGCAATATTTGAGGTATATCATTCATGGCCTTACTTGCCTTTGTTGTCAAATCAATTGGATTGACATCCTCGGTGTCATGGATGAAAATATGATCAGGGCTCGGTGTGGCCTCCTTCTCCTTGGTGTGAGCGGTCTCTGTTATAGCTAGTATCTTCTCAGGTGGATTAAATTTTTGAGTCCAAATCTTATTGTTGTCCTTGTTAATATCTTTGAGTTTGTTCTCTAATACCTTGTATGCTCTTGTTTTTGTTGATGACAATTATTCAATTGTGTATTGTCACTGATGTTTATAGAAGTACAATGATGTTTACACAAATGTCTAATCATATCTGAGCACAGTCAATTCATGCCAAGCACTCTTGGGCATTAAAGAGGACCAAATTTATTTTCAGTTCTAACCAAGTTTACTCGGGCATTGCATTGTTGGTTGGGCATTGAAAGATTTTAGTGTTGACCAAGTTAAACAGTTAGTGTCACTCGACCAACAATAGTTTATATTTTATGGATAATTGTCTATATGCAGCTGATAGACATGAGTTTTATTATTTATTTGGAAGGATATTAAGGCTCAATTGACAAGGCTTATCACACACACACACACACACACACACACACACACATATATATATATATATATATAAGGTCAAGTTTGGATTGAATAGTGTGGAAGTGTATATGTTTATGACATGAAGAGTGAAGGCGAAATCATATGAGATTCTGATTGAGGATAGAACACAGAGAACCGCAACAGAATATCTGATCAGTGAGGATCAAGTAAATAATCTAGAAAAGAGATCTGAATCAGCAAAGATAGTTGCTTATCAAAACATGTCAATCCATTGTTACTTTCTAACAATTGTAGAAGTGATCAAAATCTCTTAACAGAGTAGTCTTAACAGTCTTTTGTAAATCCTCTCACAAGGTGACATTTCTACATTGAAGTGTTTGAAGACCTCTCACAAGGCCACTCCTTACAGGGTGATTAAATCCTCTAATAGGGTCACACCTAACAGTGTGTTATTGTAACCTTTAATAGGGTTGGCTCCTAACAGGGCTCACTTAAGAAGAGTGAAAAACAATGACTAGTTAGTTACACTTGGTGGTTTTTCCTATGTTGGGTTTCCATGTTAAATCTTGGTGTTATCTGTGTACATTTCATTTTCTTTATGGTTAATGTTTCTACAATTAATTACTAAAGATAATCACAGTTAATATCTTAAGATTTTCTATGTTAACTGAGTGACAGTAGAATATCTGTGTTAATCGAGCAACAATGACAAATTTGTTTAAGAATTCTAAGGGACTTGGATTTGTTTCTCTGGTAACTAATTCACCCCTCCCCTCTCAGTTACTCAACTCATTTCCAACAATTGGTACCATAGCATTAAGTGCTTACAGGGAAGGTTTCAAGGCCTAAGCTAAAGATCAGAGATGTCTTACAGAAGGGAGATCCTGAAGCTTAACAAAGACAATTTTGTTGAATGGAAAGATTTGATGAAGCTACATATATCTACCATTGGAGATACTGGTTTGAAATTCTTGGACCATAGGTATGTAGAACCACCGATACCTTTGACTATGGATCAGATGATAGACATGAAGCATCATAATATAATTATTATTGATATAGCCTCTACACTTAGATATTCCAAATTTGATGAAGTCAAGGACCGCCCTACTACCTTTGATATGTGGAACAAACTGAATGATATTAATGGAGGAGATGTCAATGTAAAGAGAGCCAAAGTATAAAGTCTCTGAGGTCAATTTGATCAGATGAAAATGAAATAAGGGGACGACATTACAAAATACAGTGAAAGAATCAAGAAAAGTGTCAGTGTCATTAGAGCTTTTGGTGAAGTAATTAAAGACACAACAATGGTTAGTAAGGTATTGAGAAATTTACTTCCTATCTATGCAATTAGAGTTTCAACTATTCAATAAATGAGATGCAGTAATGGTATAACTCTAGATGGATTGGTCAGAAGACTTACAGCCTTTGAGTTGGATAACTTTGATAATTACTCTCCTAATCTTAGCAATCTTAAGTCTACATTCAAAGCTAAATTAAACCTTGGAAAGATGAAAGGAAAACATATTGACAGTGGCAATGATGATGAATCTGATGATGAAGATCTGGAAATCATTGAAGCATTACTTGCAAGGAGAGTTGCAAAAGGAAAAGGACAGTACAAAGGAAGAATACCATTAATTTTCTTTTCATGTGATGAACTCAGTCACATTTTTGCAAAGTGACAAAGGTGAGAAAAAGTTCAACAAGTACAAGAAATATTTCAAAAGCTACAAAAGCTACAAAGACAAAGGTAAGAAATCTTGTTACATTGCTAAAGATTCTGATAGTGATGAAGATGAAGATGAAATGGTTTATATTTCTATTAAGGATGAGTTAGATAATGAAGATAATGAAAAGACAATACTATATTCTCATATTATCAAGAATGAAACTTGGATAATTGATAGTGGTTGTTCTCACCACATGACTGGTGATAAAACCAAATTTGAACATCTTGAGCACTATGATGGTGGGAGTGTCAGTTTTGGGAATGATGAACGCTGCTATGTGAAAGGTAAAGGTTATATTTGTTTAACAGAAGGAATCAAATGTGATGATGCTTATTGGGTTGAAGGACTAAGGCACAATATACTAAGTGTGGCACAACTAAATAACATTGGTTTCAAGGTAGAATTCATGAATGGTAAGGCCAAGCTCCTGGATGGTAAGAGAAACCTAGTTGGAACTGGCAAACAAACTAAAGGTAATCTATTTTATCTTGATCTCAATGAAAGTTCATGTTTTATTGCACAAGTAGAAGAAAGTTGGTTATGGCATAAAAGGTTATGTCATGTGAACTTTGATAACCTAGTTAACATAAGCAAGAACAAAAGAGTAAGAGGAATTCCTATTCTGAAGAAACCTAAACTAGCAATATGCAAACAATGTCAAATTGGGAAGATGGGAAAAACTAGTTTCAAGAGAAAGAATTACAATACATAATAAGTTTTTGAATTGGTACATACTGATTTATGTGGACCAATTGGAACAAAAAGTTACACAGGTGAGAATTACTTCATTCTATTTGTTGATAAACATTCCAGAATTATGATTGTTATGTTTCTCAAAGAAACATGAGAAGCTTTTCAGAAGTTCAAATGGTACCTAGCCAGAGTTGAAAAAGAAACAGGAAAGAAACTTAAATGCTTAAGATTTGACAGAGGGGGAGAATTCATTTCCAATCAATTCAATGAATTATGCAATGAAAGAGGAATCGAAAGAAAAATATCTGCCCCAGGTACTGCACAACAGAATGGTATAGCAGAAAGAAGGAACATATCCATTATGGATTGTGCAAGAACCTTGATGATTGAAAATAATGTTGCCACCAAATACTGGAAGGAAGCTATCAACACTTCAATTCACACCTTGAACCGAGTTCAACTAAAGAAAGGTACTAAGAAGACACCTTTTGAATTATGGTATGGCTATAAACCTAATGTTCATCATTTGAAAGTATTTGGAAGTAAATGTTACATCTTGAAAGAAGCAAGAAATGGAAAATTTGATGTAAAAGGTGATGAAGGTTTATTCCTAGGCTACTCCTGCAAAAGAAAAGCATATAAATGTTTGAATCTTTCTACTCATAAAGTCATAGAAAGTGTGCATGTAAGGATTGATGAGTTTGCAGAAAGAGGTGAAGAAAAGAGTAGTAAAGAGCCTCAAGACTACAAAAACTTTGTGTATTATGACCTTGATACTATACCTAAGACACAAGCAATGGTGATTAGACAACATCCCTATCAACCATTGAATTCATTTGCACAAACCCAAATAGTTCAACCTGAGTTGTAACTTGTGCAACTTGAGCTTCTGGTAGAGGAAACCAAACCACATACTGAAGAGACCGAGTCATAGACAGAAGGAACCGAGTCGCAGACAAAGGAACTTGAGTCTCAGATAGAGGCGCCCGAGCCTTAGACAGTGGAACCCGATTATTAGATAGAAGAACATAATAGAACTTTTGAGCATGGTGAACCAAGTGGAACAAACCCAGAATCAAGAAGGAAGGATCTTGTACTTGAAAAATATTGCAGAAGGCATCATGCACCTGAACAAATAATTGGAGATCAGACAGAAGGTGTAATGACAAGGAACAAAATTAAAGGTACATGTTTGCTTAGTGAAATTGAACCTAGAACTATTAAATATGGATTGAATGATGAAAGCTGGATCGAAGAAATGAATGAAGAGATTGAGCAGATAGAAAGGAACAAAACCTAGACTCTTGTACCTAGACCAAAAGATAAGAATGTGATTGGTGCTAAGTGGGTTTTCAGAAACAAGATAAATGAACATGGAGAAGTTTCCAAAAACAAGGAAAGATTAGTATGTAAAGGATATGCTCAAGAATAGGGTATTGATTATGGAGAAATTTTTTCTCTTGTTGCAAGACTTGAAGGAGTCAGAACTCTTCTGGCATATGTTGCACACAAAAGATACAAGGTATATCAAATGGATGTAAAATCTACATTCCTGAATGGAATTCTTAAAGAAGATGTCTATATTGAGAAACCCAAAGGTTTTGTAGATCCTAACAAAAGGAATATGGTTTGAAAATTACACAAATCATTGTATGGACTGAAGCAAGCTCCTAGATCCTGGTATGAAAGACTGCATGGTTACTTGATAAGCATTGGATTTCAGAGAACTAATGACAATAGTGTCTTGTATATCAAAGAAGGACCTTAGAACAAAATACTATTAGCATAAATATTTGTTGATGATATATTGTTTACTGGATATGATGACTTATGCAAAGCATTCTCAGAAGATATGAGTAAGGAATTTGAAATGACTATGTTTGGTGAAAACAAATTCTTTGTTGGATTACAATTTTTATCAGATGCGGTATGGTATCTACATTACCCAGTCTAAATACATCAAAGAGATATTGAAGAAATTTGGGATGGAAGAATCCAGACCAGTTGGAACACCTATGCCTACTAGACATAAGTTATCTAAGGATGATGGTTCAAAGGAAGTAAACCAGACTACCTACAGATCCATGATTGGTAAACTTCAATATGTTCTTCACACCAAACCTGATATTGCATTAGAAGTTGGTATTGTTGAAAGCTTTTCATCTAATCCTAGAGAGAATCATTTGATGGATATCAAAAGGATTATGAGATATCTTAAGGGTACTAAAGATTATGGATTATGGTATAAGAAAGGAGGAAACTTTGATTTGAAGACTTTTACTAATGCTGATTGGGCTAGAAGTGTTGATGATAGAAAGAGAACAAGTGGTGGAGAATTATTTCTTGGAAAGAGGTTAGTCTCCTAGACAAGTAAGAAAAAAAATTGCATTTCCCAATCTACAACAGAAGTAGAGTATGTTGTTGCAGTAGTAAATTTATCAAATATCGTATGGTTCAAACAACTATTGTCAGGTATGAAGGTGGAAATTTCAAAACCAATTATTATCTACTATGACAACATCAGTGCTATTAACATCTCAAAGAACCCTGTGATGCATACTAAGACTAAACATATTGCAATAAAGTATCATTTCTTGAGAGAATTGATTCAAGACAAGGAACTAAGATTGGAATATGTGAATACTAAAGAACAAATTGTAGACATATTCACAAAACCATTACCTAAGGATTCCTTTTTGTATCTTAGAGGAAAGCTAGGGGTAATTCCCCTAACTAAGGCTCACTAAAACATAGTTTAGTGATGCATCAATTGAGCTATAGAACTGACTTAACATGTTGATGCAGGTATTTAGAGCTTATTGCATATGAATCAGTACAAAGAGGTACATTACAACTTCATTGGATATGTTAGTTGGTGTCTTTGGCATTGGTTGTCAAAGAGGGAGAGATTATTGATGTCATAAAGATTACTGATGGAGAGATTGATGACAGAGGGAGAACTTTATCATAAACAGATATTAATGTAAGAGGGAAAAATCTGTATTTCAGTGATTGTGAAGACAAAGGGAGTTTTTGGATAAGAATAAAAATGAGGCTAAAGATATTAATAAAATTTTATGAGAATCAGAATGAAGCTAAGGACATTAATAAAAAAATTTCATTCTTATGTTTGTTGTGTTGGAGCTCTCAATTTTTGGCAAAATTTAGAGTCCTATAAAGTGATAAAACTCTAAAAAATGGAATCCTAAAATCTATGCCCAATAATTAATAATATGATGAAGTACATTAAATGGGATAC
>MU227366.1:2416695-2440948 GCA_018584345.1 Thuja plicata
TACATTCCATAACACCTTTGAAGTGATAATTTTTCATGTAAAACTGTCTCTGAGGTTGAACATAAGATTGGAATGATCTTGACTCTATTGCCCGTGATAGAATAAGGCACTGGTCTAATCATTATTTCGATTATAGTTATTCAGTTCATTGTTATAGTTTTGTGATATCTTATCTATCTATTTATTTTAATTTACATACATATTTACTAAACATTCTTTCAATTACTCAAAGTATTTCAGTTTACAGTTTATCATATATTGCTTACAATTTGATTTATTCAAGCCTACTTTCCATACTTTGAGAGACAGAAGTTTGAGTTCCATACAAAAGTTATCTGCTATAAAAAGCCTGTTCAGGTGAAGGTTCACCCACCTTGGTCCTGCAGAGCCAGAAGTGTAGGGGAAGAGGATCATAATCGATCATTCCCATTAGTTGGCCAAAAACAATTGGTTTTCTAAACATTGGATTGGCAAGTCCATAGGAAATCCAACTCAGGATTTTTGGGCACCAACATGTTGCTCTATAATTCTTTGTATTATGACATGTTTTGGTGCCATCAATGCCAAAGAGGGAGATTGTTGATGAAAGTTATTCAATTGTGTATTGTCATTGATGTTTACACAAGTACAGTGATGTTTACACAAATGTCCAATCCTATCTAAGCATAGTCATTTCATGCCAAGCACTCTCAGGCATTGAAGAGGACCAAAGTGATTTTCAGTTCTAACCGAGTTCACTCGTGCATTACAGTGTTTGTCGGGCGTTGAAGGATTTCAGTGTTGAACGAGTTAAACAGTTAGTGTCAGTCGACTAACAGTAGTTTATGAATAATTGGTTATACGAAACTGACAGACATGAGTTTTATTATTTATTTGGAAGGATATTAAGGCTAACTTGACAAGGCTTATCATATATATATAAGGTCAAGTTTGGATTGAATAGTGTGGAAGTGTATATGTTTATGACATGAAGAGTGAAGGAGAAATCAAATGAGATTTGGATTGAGGATAGAACATAAAGAACTACAACAGAATATCTGATCAGTGAGGATCAAGTAATTAATCTAGAAAAGAGATTTGAATCAGCAAAGACAGTTTCTTATCAAAACAAGTCAATCCATTGTTACTTTCTAACAATTGTAGCAGTGATCAAAATCTCTTAACAGAGTAGACTTAATAGTCTTTTGTAAATCCTCTCACAAGGTGACATCTTTACATTGAAGTGTTTGAAGACCTCTCACAAGGCCACTCCTTACAGGGTGATTAAATCCTCTAATAGGGTCACACCTAATAGTGTGTTATTGTAACCTTTAATAGGGTTGGCTCCTAACAGGGATCACTTCAGAAGAGTGAAAAATAATGACTAGTTGCAATTGGTGGTTTTTCCCATATTGGGTTTCCATGTTAAATCTTGGTTTTATATGTGTACATTTCATTTGATTTATGGTTTATGTTTCTATAATTAATTACTAAAGATAATCAGAGTTAATATCTTAAGATTTGCTATGTTAACCGAGTGACAGTAGAATATTTGTATTAACCGAGCAACAGTGACAAATTTGTTTAAGACATCTAAGAGACTTGGATTTTTTTTATGGTAACTGATTCACCCCTCCACTCTCAGTTACTCAACTCATTTCCAACAGTTTTTTCCAAAAATTTCTTTGCATGCTCCTACATTGTTGATTCAATTTCTTCAACTGTGGAATCAGGCATGTAATTAACTAAGATTATTTCTCTCAATTGTTTCTCCATATGCAATGCATATGTCCACCTTGCTGATATTTTGTCTTGCAACTCCTTTGGAATATGAGTTCCAAATTATAGGGGTACATACTTGTAAGCTACCATCATCTTAATGATTGCTTCCTCTATTTTATTTTGATCCTCGGTAGACAAATTTCCCCATTGTCTAATATTAGGATTTGATATACTGCCTGTATTGATTATTGAATCTGCAATTTCAACAATTATCTTTAGAATTTTGGCCTTTTATGCTTGGATTCTCTGCTCTCTTTCTGCTTCTACAGTATCATCCTTGTCCTCTCTTCCTCTTACATATCTTTTGTGTTGTCTCGATGCTGGGTGCTCGGTTGAGGATTTTCTTTTCTGATATGTTCTTACCATGCCTTTCTTTAATGGTGGTGAGTCTACCTTAGTTGTTTTGCTTCTTGTCCTGGATGCAGCTGTTATATTATTAAACTTTGATTTCTTGGCCTTTGGTGGCTCAACCTTTGATTCGGTAGACTCGCAGTCACTTAACTCTTTTTATTCACCGATGGGTGACTGTTCCTTGGTGATATCCTCTATTTGTTCTAACTCTTTGTCAGTTACAGAGAGTTTCTTCTTGAGTGTTTTCACCATTTGAGTTTGTTTCTTCCCTATCTTCTTGACTACTAAGCCAGTCTTTATCCTTGACTTGGCTTCTTCATATGTGCCAAATCTACTTATAGATTTTTCAACTGGTTCATTTGTAGGGCTTCAATGGATTTTGTAGCCTGATCTATATCAATTTCGTGTTCAAGTGGTGGCAAGAATGTTGTTCTCAGGTTGGCAGCTTTGATGAGTGTAGTGTCGGTGTCAACTAAAAACCATATCTCATCCTTGTATTTTTCAACCCATTGTGCAGGGATTCTCATCCTCTTTTGCATCCTAGTCTTGAAAGTATTAAAGTATGTATCCACTAATGGTATGAAATTGTCTCCTAGTGACTTAATGTAATCACTAATCTGTGTTATTATTGGTCGGTTTGTGTCCCAAGTGACATTACCGACTGAAGGAAAGAAGTTTTGAAAGAAAAATAATGTGAAAACCAATAGAGAATCAAACTTACCTGTATTAGATCAGGCTAATCTAATGGTTCTCATGTTTTCTTTTAGTTGCTTCAGTAGCAGCTCTACTTGGTCTAGTTGCACTCCTTTCTTCACAATTTTGTATGTTGTGTCAATAGCTCCATAAGAAATGTTGTTCATTCTGCTTGCTTGAAATATCTTGTATCCGACCACATATGCACCGAACTTCAATTCAGGATCGGTGATTGAATTTACTTTCAAACCTCTATCGTCCTATTCGACTCCCGTTAGCTTTTCAATCTCAGGGTGACTTGGGTGCCTTAGGGATTTTATCCTTTTTATGATTGGGTATCTGGTGACTGCATGAATCACATCCTTTGTTATTTCCTTAGGTTCATCCAACCACATTTTACCATCATGCACTCGGCTGAGCACAATGCGAATCCATTCGGTCTTGAATTCCTTCAGGTATAGTAAGGCATTGGTTAACCCTTTCACTTCGATGTATTTGTACTCATATTTCAGGTTTCCATCCTTGCATAGCTTCTGGTAAGCTTCTTCAAGATCAATGTCTCCAATATCTGCAACCTTGCAGTGTATGTATGCTCGGATGTCTTCAACCAGCAAAACCCTAGGTAAATGCTCAAGAGTGATCCTTTGTCATTAGGTTGAGAAGCAACCTTAGGGAATAACTTGTAGTTTGGTTCCTCACAGGTCGAGTTCTTGATAAGAGCAACCTTCTTATCTTTTGTCATCTTGATTTTTTGAGATCCAAGAAGTGGATGCCATTGTTCGTGAAAATTAGGGCTTCTTTGCAAATAACCTGATAGCTCGGTAAGTCTTGGTACTTACTGGATGTTCGTGGTGAGTGCTTGAAATCTATTTGAGTTTTTTCAAAACTACTATGAATCCCTCTGCAATAGTGTCATTGTGAATCACTTCTTTTCTCTACAATCTGCTCGTCAACACTGGGTGAACATATGAGTTCACGTTTTCCCTTTTATAGAAAATATAACCTAAGTGATGCATTAAATCCTTCACCTGCCACTCGGTTGACAAAGTGTTGATGCTCGGTTAACACACTAAAGACTTCAGCTTGACAATTATATAATACTCAATACAAAGTTTCATCTCGGTTGTCTTCCTTATGTTTACCGACTATGCTTGGTACATAGTGTCAACTCGGTTATCTTCCATATGTTTACCGACATGCAGTTTATGCTCAGTTTATATTAACCAACCAGACTAGATTCACAAAACATAATATGCAATACCATAGTGCATCTTTATTCATGCTAATTTGGCATATTCTTAGTGAATGTAGGAACTGATGTAAAATACAACTTTGTAGAGTGCAGTTCCATACTTACTTGTATTGCTTAGGTGGGGGTGGTGGAATCACCTGATCCATTAGATTAGGTGTCACTAATTGTAGTGCTTGGTCCATCATTATCATTGTTTGAAGCTCTTCTCCACATTTGATTTCTCATTCTCCCGATGTCTTCAATAATATTTCCATTTGCAAAAGTGCTTGACTCTATCACTTGGTCTCTGTAGTCCTTGCTTAAGTGACCAACCTTATGACAGTGTAAGCATGTAATTCCAGAGTTAGTCTAGTTTCTAGATCTTCTTATCCATTTTCTCATGCAGTTAGCAGCTATATGTCCATATCTACCACATGTTGTGCAAGTGTTGTAATCCCAAACATAAGTATTACTGACTCTTCTCGGTTGATATGCATTTTCTTGTTCTCTGGGTTTCCAAACTTGCTTTATCCTTTTCCTGCATTCATGAGATTTGTGGCCATGTATGTTGCAAGTAGAACAATTATTTTCCATGTAATATTTATTCTTTGGTTTGTTCAGCTTAGATCTACATTCATGTGCTTTGTGTCCATGTTTATTATAGTTATAACAATTACCTGTGAATGTAGAAGTAGTTTTAAGAATACCTTTTTCTTTGTTCTTGAAAAAATTTGATGTGTGGCCTAGTTTTCCACAATGATTACATGAATGCTTCTTTGGTTTTGGATTTGTGTAGACATTCCTTTGATCAGCTTGGTTTGATGATTATCCATGATCGGTATACCCTAAACCAGTATTGATGTTGAGTCTTCTCTGTCCATTTAGAAATTCATCCATTCTTTTTGCACTGTCTTCAGCTTTCTTGATTATATCATTATGTTGTTGTTGAATATTTGCTTCATGCTTCAATTTCTCATTTTCTTCTTTTAGTTCACCAATAAATTCCAATTTTCCATTAAGTTTTATGTTCACTTGGTTGGCCTCATGACTCATAAGAACTATTTGATTCGTAATTTCAATTTGATGTTCAATAAGTCTTTATATCTCAGATTCTTTCTCTTACAACTTTTCAGTAATCTTCCTCTTGTCATCAATAGCTAAAGTTATTTCTTGTTCAACTTGTCTTGCATTATTCATAACATCAATCATTCTTACCATCTGTGTCTCTTGACCGATCTGCAATACTTTCAATTGTTCAGTCGGATGTTGATTGATTTCATTTAGATTTGTAATGCTTCCTTCAAATGTGTCAGATGTATTACCAGATCCAGATACTGATGAATCAAATAAATCAGGTATCTCTTCTTCATGATAGTCAGTTTCATTATAGCGAGATGCCATGACTTTTCTTTCAGCCAATAGCTCTTTCATTTTTTTTCTTGCTTCTTTGTATTATTCAAAGAAAATCTATATTTGCAACTTCTGATTCTCAATATTTTTATCAAGCTTATACCTTTCCATTGTACAATATTTTCTCTCAAGTGATTAAACTTTTCCAAATAAGAGATCTAGCTCTGATACCAATTGTTGGAATAATGGAAGGGTGTGTACTGAGAGGGGAGGGGTGATTCAGTACCCTTAAAAACTTTTACAATTTAAACCTTAGTAATCATTGCTTGCATAACCGACCATTGTATCTTTTCTACTTCATGCATGTAATATCATAACATAAATGTAAGTGCATGTAAACAAGCATAGAAACATTCGTGAAACTCATTTATACATGACACAAGATTTGATAACGCAGAAAACTCCTATTAGAAGGTAAAAACTATGGTGGGGATGAAACCCACAAAGCTTCACTATCTACAGAATTGAAGGTGTCGGTTAAGGCTACAAGTTGTGATCACTTCTGATGATCTTACCCAGTTAGGAGTAACATGTTAGACTTGTTAAGTTTACTCGGTTAAGATATTTTAGCAACATAATGTATGTGTGCACTTGGTTAAGAGATTTACAATAAGACTGTTAAGTCCACCTTCTTGAAGGATTTTTTTTCTATTTGCTACAATTGTTAGAGAGTAGACAAAAATATAGATGACTTCATAGCTTACAATCTTGAATTACTGATTACATATCCATTAAGTAAACAAAATTGTATATCACCTATTGTGATGGATAATACCTCTGTTATGCTCGGTAGCCTTGAATCTAGTTCTTCATTACTGAATTCTTCTTTATCTATTCTTCTGCATGAAAACCTTTGTATGATCCATAGATGTCCTTGTGCGGCTACAATCATCATGTTCTTGATTGATTAAATACATCTATATATATAATGTATTGACCTAATTAGGTTTTACGCTTTTCTTGAATAACTCTAAGATCAAAGATTTACAACTTGACCTTGATCTCCTAGTTTGCATGAATAAAATCAATTAAACTAATTAAATCTATCATTTATGCTTTTCTTGATCCTCAAGAAATTGTTGTCCAACTAAGCATAAAGTTGCTTTAAAGATAAAAGTGCTTTAATCGATGTGTAGTTCAGATCCACTTTTCTCGATGTTAAAATTGTCTCTTGGTTAGACTAGTGCTCGGTGATGTCTCTACTCACTTGTGTCTTTGTAGACTGGTGCTTGATGATGTCTCTGCTAGGTTTTTATACTTTCTCGGTGTACTAAGCATTTCGGTGACCACTGGGCTCGGTGATCACTGTCACTTGGTGAATGTTATCACTCGGTGAAATGTGACACTCAATGAAATGTGACCAACCAAAACTATCTACTTGAATACTAATGACAACATCTGATCCTTTAAGGATTATCATAATCTTTAAATACGTGCATTGATTTTCTCACCTCGCACTTTTACAACACTTACACTTGAATGTTCCTTTAGCCCAAGGAAATGCGAGGTAACTTTGTTACTTATTTTTGATCAACCACCTTGTGCTTCCACAGTAATTTTCACTTAGTTAGCTTCATATCGCAGACTAGCAGGGCAAAATAACATAACTCTAGGAAAGAGTAACCTCACTTTTTCACTGCATGACTTGACTCCTTTAAAATCATGATGCGGGAACACAAGGTAACATTGGATATTGCTTGAATTGGTAAATCTATGATAACATAGGGCAAAGGGGCCAGACACCTAAAGAGATAATAACCTTCTTTAGTAACTTTTATTGGCTAAGGCGATCAACAATGGATTATAACTAGACCAAAGAAAACAAAACAAAGGGGTTTTATACTTAGCCAAAATTTGAAATCAAAGACTCTAATTTAAACCTAAAAATTTGACCATATGCACAACATAAAATTGGAGGTCCTAATAAGATGGTTGTGACAAGGATTAGAGTCATAAAAATGGAGTTGTTATGCCATAGGGGAGAGAGAGGAAAAGGCCTACAGGGTCTCGAAACAAGGGGGACAATATTCCAACAGGCAGTCAAAATCATCAAAGTGATAATAGGACAACTAATATGAGGTTGAGTCCATAGATAAATTATAGTTTTAAATATATTCTAAAATTAGTTGTTGATTGGTTTTAAAAAAACAAATAGTTTAACTTATACTTAATCCTATTATTTTCTATTAATTCTTAGTTTATTTTCTTATTTATAGAAGACATTCTTTTTTTTTGGTCGGTAATTGGTATTTTGTATTAATATAATAAAAATTCATTACAATAAAACCTCGTAAACCTTTATAATCTTGTAGCTGTAAGCATGTTTCATCTATTGGAGTCATTCGCTCCTCTACACATTCAAACCCGCATCCCTAACTATCCTAGGATATAATTGATCTGTGACATTAAAGCTAACACAATAAACAAGCAAATTTTCTGCTTACAAATTGTCTCAGTCTGAGAATTTTATTTCCATGTCTAGATAATTCCTACTTACAAAACAAAGCTTATAAGAGCTAAATTTTCTATTACAAATCCTTCAAAAAACCTTATATTTGTTCAAAATTTGGGTCTCTGAGCATGCCTCATTGTATTGTTCAGCTCCATTGCTTCCATTCTACCCTAGGCTCCTGCATAAACCAACAAATAAAGACACCAAAAAAGGATTTCAAAAAACTTCCTTGTTGAGGGTCACTACATCAAACCGGTTCTCTTTTTTCCGCGGCCTCTTGGGTATCTTTTCTTCATCGGCACATTCACCGAAATTGCTACAACTTGATTGTTGGCCAAAAGGGTTTGTTTCACTAATTCATCCTTCACCTTATTCCATCCTTCCATTTCTTGCTGAAACATATGTGGTTTGTCGACCAACACTTGCCACCTCAGAAAGGGAATGAGCCTGAATCGTCGATCATCCTTATCTTCTTCAAAGCACTCTGTGATATCTTTCCCTATGCCAGGCACTGACCATTCCAAGATGGATTCCATGTCTCCTAACACATCCTCATCGAACAAAGCTTTTGTAATTAGGCCTACTTCCTCTGTGCTCTCCCAAATCTCCAAACCCCATGCCATAAAGATTGAAATGACATTCAGGTTGATGCATCTCTTAACCTTATTGTTTTGAAATTGGGTGTCGATAACTTTCAACACACTCGCCACCATCTCATCAGATTTAATCTTCAGTAATCCCTTAATTCTCTCTTTTCTCACCGGGCCTTTGAATGCCTTCATTTGCTTTGTTGAATCTAGACTAAATGTAGCTTCCATTCTTCCCTTTCTTTTTTGAAGAACTTCACTTTTCTAGTTCAAAGAGCCGCAGTTATGAACTAAAACCGTCAATTGCTCTATTTTAAAGACACTGCCTTGCGTTTCCACTCACTTTCACCAAAATTTGTTTGAAGTGTCTAATCATTCCATTACCCAACTTGCGCCATAAAAAGGCTACATTTTCATTAATGATTACTCCTTTCTGCCATCATCCTATTATCAATACCACTTTGGTAATTGATCCAACTATACTGCAATTAATGATAATTCAAATCATCATAAAGACACAGCTTATAACTTCTTTATATTTATTTCAAATGCTCAAAGGGGCAATGGCATTATTCCTTACTTTATTTTAATTGCATATGTCTAAAGTAACAAAGTTATCAAATATCAAATCATTCCTTTTTTCAAATGTAGTTGCCCAATTAGCTATCTTATCTGCCTCCTTATTTCCCTCCCTCAGAGTGTGAGTAATTTTAAATTCTTTGAATTTTTGCAGACATTTAGTAACTTCCCTTATAATTCTATAGATATACTAGGTGTGGGATTGCTTTATTGTTATAGCTTTGATTATTATTTTTGAGTCTCCTTCTATATGAATTTTTTCCACCCCTAAAACACTTCCCATTTTTAATGCTAAGATTGTAGCTTGTGCTTCTGCCAGATTGTTAGAGCCATCCTCTAATCTTTTAGCTGCTAAGGCTAATATCTCTCCTTTGTAGTTTCTTTCTACCGCCCCTACTCCAGATACCCCGGGATTTCCTTTTGATGAGTCGTCAAAATTTACCTTTGTCCAACCAATGTCTGGAGGAACCCACCTGACATCGTCTCCGCAAGTCTTAATCATTCCTGATTGACCCCCATTATTTTTATACTGAATCTTGATTCCTAGCCAAAGTCTCTGTATTGAACTATCCCAAGATGAGAAAATGGTGTTAACCTTTATTTTGTTGACTACTAAGCTCATGAATTCTTCTATAGAGGCATTAATCCTCTGGCTAATTCTATCTACTGATTCTAAAACATCATGAAAAATTCTTTTATTCCTCTCTTTCCAAAGCTCCCATGTGACAATTGAAGGACAAATCATCCATATTTTAGATAAAGTAGATTTCCAAGGGGGAATATGTCATCCCTTAAAAATGTCTAGAATAGAGTAAGGCATAGGTCCTATGAAGTTTAATCTAGAAATTATCCTTTCCCAGCATTGGTAAGAGAATTTACATTGGGCTAGGAGATGATCTACATCTTCATTTGTTGCTCACATAACGGGAATCTAGATGGGCCTATAAAACCAAATTTCTTCCTTCTATCACCTATCAAAATCCTATTTTGAATGGCAAGCCACGCAAATTCTCTTGCTTTAGGTAAGAAGTCTTTATCCCAACACAACTTATATGGCCACTCACATTTTTCCTCTTCATGCATTAGTAGGTTATAGCCTAGTTTTTCCGAGCAGTTGTCACTCTTGGAAACACACCAGATAACATTATATTTCCTATTCATTAGGGTTAAAGATATTTCTGTGAATATTGTATAAATTTCAAAGCATATCTCCTCCCCTAGGTTTGTAGTAGAAGTGGCTTTCCATCCCCATTGTTGTCCCCACGGTCCTGATTTCTGTTCCATGTAGTCTTTAACCTTATCTCCCCATACCTCCTTAAAATTGTCAATTAGTGCTCTCAAATTGTGGCTTTCTATTAGAGCCAGTTTACCATACCATGAATCCTCCCAAAACAAAGCATCATGTCCATCTCTCACCTGCCATGATAAGTGATCCATCACTATGGGTCTACATTCCAAAATGAAATTCCAAATTGCTGACCCTTTTGGAGGGTTTTGAATGGTAAGAATTCTTTTGTCCTCTCCAGAATCTAAGTATTTTGGTTTCATTATTCTTACCCAAATTTGAGATGGGTTGGTATAAATGTCCCATGCTAGTTTGGCTCCCAAGGCCTTATTAATCAGATGCCATTTACGGAGCCCAACTCCTCCATTTTTCTTAGATGTGCAGATAGTATCCCAAGCCACTAATGGCATTTCCCCTTCTTCTTGACCTCCATTCCAAAAAGAATTTCTCATGCATTTCTCAATATATCTCAGCACTTTGATTGGGATTTTGAGGCAGCTCATTGAGAAAATAGGAATGGCAAAGATTAACGACTGGAGCATTAGAATATGGCTTGTATAAGGGAGCCATTTACCTTTCCAACTGTCCATTTTTTTAACACAGCTATCTATTAAGTCCTTCCATATATTTTCTTTTTAAGCTCCTACAAAAAGTGGAATACCTAAATATTTACTTGGGAGAGAACCAACTTTCATCCGAAGAATCTGTGTGATGTGTTGTTGAGTAGGTAGGTTAGTATTAAAAAAGAAGATCTCTGATTTCTCCCAGTTGATAGCTTGACCTAAAGCACTACTATAAGTGTTTAGAGTTGATTTAATAGTTCTAGATTCTCTTACAAAGGATTCCCCCATAAGATAGGTATCATCTACAAACTATAGATGAGTAATGGACTCTAAATCTCTGGCAACCTTAAGTCCTTTCCATGATCCCAAAGAATTAGCTTTTTTGATGGTTCTTCCTAATGCCTCAACAAGGATAATGAATAAAAATGGAGAGAGATGATCCCCCTTCCTAATACCAATAGAGGTTTCAAATAAACCTTGTGGGCTACCATTAATCAATATTGACAGACGAGTAGTAGACATGCAACTATACACCCAATCACACCATGCTTTGTCAAAACCAAATTTTTTGAGCACCTTAACAAGAAAACTTCTATTAACATTATCATAGGATTTTCTTATATCTAGTTTAACCATCATGTTGGCCTCTTTTCCTTCCTTTATAGAATGGATTGCCTCATGCACTACTATAATTCCTTCATAAATGGAGCGTCTTGGAGAAAACCCGCTTTGTTCCTCTGAAATCAGTGTAGGCAACACTTCTTTCAGCCTGTGTGCCATTACTTTTGTTATCACATTATAAACTGTATTACATAGGGCTATTGTTCTAAAATCATCAAAGGACTCCTTATTTCCTTTCTTGGGTATTAAAGCCAGAAAGGTATTATTAAAATCTTTGAATATGAGTCCTCCTTTCCTAGATTCCTCTACTACTTCAAGTAGCTCCTTACCTACAATGTGCCAATCTTTTTGAAAAAAAAGAGCAGGGAATCCATCTGGACCTGGAGCTTTATCACTATTCATTTTGAATAGGGCCTTTTTAACTTCTTCTTCTTCAGTTATACTTCTCATCAACCATTTGTTCTGTTCTATAGAAATAAGATGAGGGATTACCTCCAAAAATTCCTTTGTCTCTACATTCTCCTCTATCCTTTTTGCAAAGATCGAGGAGAAGTGTCTAACTTCTACCTCATTAATATGATTTGGCTCAGTTAGCAAAGCCCCCTGATTATCTATGATTGAGAAAATTTTGTTCAAATATCTTCTCCCTTTAACCGAATTATGGAAAAATTTGGTATTTTTGTCCCCTTCTTTGAGCCAAGTTTCTCTTAACTTCTATTTCTAGAATGATTCCTCCCTGTGCAGAATCTCAGTATATTTCTTTTTTAACTCTGTTTCTTGATCAAAAATGTGTATATCCATACCCCCTGTAACAATTAATTCATTCAAGGCAGCAAGCTCTGCTTCCAGTTTGTTTTTTTCATCAAAAATATTCTTGAACTTTTCTCTATTCCAAATCTTTAAGTTCTCTTTTATGAATTGTAGTTTTTTAAAGAAAATGAAAGCATAGTTACCCAATCTTCTCGAAGCAGCTTTCCACCATCTTTCAATCATCTCCCAAAAACTTGGATCCTGTAAGCACATTTTATCAAATCTAAAAGGGGCTCTTTCTGGAGCAGCATCTTCAATTATCCTTAAACATATCATAAAATGATCTGATCCAGTGATAGGCAATATTTATGCTTGACATAGCCATTTAGTTTCCTCCCAGGCACCCCTAAGTAGGAACCGATCTAACTTCTCAGCAATATCTGTGAATCCCTTACGTTGGTTTGTCCAAGTAAAGGCTCCATTCTTGAACTCAACATCTTGTAATTCATTCAAGGTAACAAAATCTGCAAAATCCTTCTGACGTTGACTAATCCATCCTTTTCCTCCTAATTTTTATTTTGGAGAAAGAATGACATTGAAATCCCCCACTTGCATATAGAGACTTTCATTAATTCTGGAAATTATATTTGTGAGGGAAGCCCATAACTGTTGTTTCATTGTGTTACTACAAGAGCCATAAGTATTAATAGCATAAAAGGTGACCTTGTGTTGAAACAATTGGATCTTAACTAACTGCCAATTGATACCATCTTCCATCAAACTGAATTTTACCCCTGCCTCTTTCCACATAATTCCTATCCCCCTAGACGTCCCTTCAACATCTTTAAAGAGGCATCCCCATTTTTTAAATTTCCTCACAGACTGTTGCAAACCATCACCACTTAACTTTATTTCTTGAAAAAACACTAAATTAGGTTGGACTTGGTCAAGACATCTCTTCACCAAGTGTCGTTTGTCAAGGGCATTGCAACCCTTGACATTCCACAAAAGGAGCTTCATGGCTTTCGGGAAGAAGAGCCACCTCTTTCCGATCTAGTAAATTTTGACTGGTTTGCTGCATTTCCAACAATAGCAAGTTTGGCCTTAGCCGATATTGGGCCTCTCTTCTTCTTCTCTTTAATATTTTGTTTGGTAAGTTTAGATTGAGTCTGACTAATAGTTTTGTTCTTTAGGAGATCTATATGCTCCATTAACCCCAAGTCATCCTTTCTTGTATCTGTTCCATCCTCATCAAACTCTGAAATCCAGTCCTTTTCTTCTTTATCTCTCAAATATTTCATTGACTTATCTAGATTTTGAATAGGAGATATTTGAATATCTATGCACTGATCTACTAATTCAATGTTGCCATCTTCTAGATTTTTCCCTTCATTCTCAACTTGATATACTCCCTCAACATTGAAATCTGGTTTGCACCCTCTGTCAACTGTAATTTGTTTGAAGCTCTTGGGGGTCTGCAAACAATCTTCTATTGTATTTGGCACCATTGCTGACATATTACTATTATCTTGCTCAAAGTGTCTTTCCTCAATAGATTCAATTGGGGTTTCTTTGACCACTTGAGTAGACAAGGGTCTGTCTATATTACCCTCCAGGGCTGAGCCATCAATTTCTTCTTCCATCCTACATGTCTGCTCTAAGTTGTTCAGAGTTATTGCCTTCTGGGATCTAGCCTCTTCCACTGAGGATCTTCTTTCAAGAATTTATTCTTCAAAGTGAATTGACCATGAGGGTTGTCGAGTTCTAGTGTTTTCTATCATTTTAATCCATTCCATATTGTTATTAACTGCCAAACCTTTGCCTTTTACATTTGCCTTCTCTGCTTCCATGGATAGATTCGCTACTTCAACCTCTATTGTCAGTCTCCATTCTCCTTTATCTGAACCAAGCACCACAAAGTCTGGAATCTCATAACATTTTTTTATTTTAACTAGGATTTTGGAATATATATAGAGATTATTCTTATCCACCACCTCTTCAGAAATTAAAAATTTTCCCAAACTGTTCCCTATACTCTTTAGGGTTTCTTCATTATGGTATTCCTAGGGGAGGTTTCTAAGTTTCAACCAAATGGCTATATTTTCAACTTCTTCTTTGTCTGGGTTAAAGTTGGGTTTCCAGTCGCATATATGTGTGTGTGTGTGTGTGTGTGTGTGTGTGTGTGTGTGTGTGTGTGTCTTTCCCATCTATGGTAAACATACCTCCTTTTACTATCCAATCTTTATCTGTCTTTGTTGGGCATATTATTAATAAAAATTCGTTAGAGAGGGTTTTGATTTCAAAATTACCCCCCCAGTTAGCCTTTATGCAGGTTTGGATCTTGCATAAGGATGGCCATGGGCCTAACCATTTCATGAAAAAAGCAGTTTCCTGTAATCTATTTATAGATTCCTCCCATTGCTTATTTTTAATTAATAATGAAGAATCTCTAACAGTAATAGTGTTGTCTACCTTGTTAGTTTCCAGTTGAGCTGAAGAGGTTGCAAAGTCCTTGGGTAAAGCTTTCTCCGAGTCCTTCGGGTGCCAGAACTTGTCTTCAATCTGCTTGAATGACGGTATTTGGTTGCTGCAAAAATCAATTTCGCTTCCAATATGGTAGACCTCTGTTGTCCCTTTTCCCACCATTCTATCCTCCATTTGGATTTCTGGATGGATCTTGTCTCGAAGGTCTCCAATCTACATGCATATTTATTTTATGCTTTCGAGAGTCATTTTGAACTCGAATATTGATGGGTCCTTGGAATCTACTGATCGGCCTTCTTTGAGAGTCCAACTCTCGTTGGAAACCTACCAGACTTCTGTTTTTGTTCTACATCCAGTAGAACTTACTTGGATTTCCTTGCCTTGAGTGCATTCCAGTCTATGATTCTGATGGGGATCTGCCCCTGTCTGCCTGGTTTCCCCCATAGTTTCTTCCTCCATAGTTGTTGCCTCCACAGTCGTTGCGCTCCATTTTTCCTTCAAAAAAAACATTGTATTATTGAAATATACATAAAAAAATTTTATAGAAGACATTCTTATACACATTTCTATTTAATAAATCTCATTTGTCCTTTATTTATATATTTTTAATTATTTTTATAGGATTCATTATTATTTATGAATATTAAATATTGTTCAATAATTCCTTCTCTTTTTTTGATCTGTAATGAGAAGTCATATCTAAGACTGTCTCACTAGTGAAGTGTTTTGATCTGCTCTAAATGAGTCACCCCATGTATATTCAATATTTTAAATTTGATATATTTTAATCTATTTTATTTATTTTTGTAAAATATAAATATGCTAGTTATTAATTATTCTATTAATATCATTTACTTTTCATGATTTATTTATTTATTTTCTTAATAATGGGCCTAAGTCCAAATTGTCAAGTTTCTTTCTTATCAATAAAACATTACATTTTTTAATTTTTATTTAAAGTTACTTGTCTTCTATGCCTTGTAGCTTTAGCAATTTGGTGTTTAAGTGACCCTCCGTACCAATACTTCTTTCCTATTAGTTTTCCTTCTCGAGTGTGAAGAATTCCTTTTAATTTGCCTTTCTTTATCACGAAATTTTCCCTTATCAAGTTCACTTGATTATTTAAGGAGTCATGCCATTTTCCTTCATCATTAGATTCTCTCTTACAATCCTCATCTCCATTAGATTGGTTTTTTTTTTTGTCATGAAGTTGACACATCTTTTGTAGATAGTCTATGTGCATCTTCATATGTTTTATTAGTATATATGTGAACTACTGCTTGTTCCTCTTTGATTTTCATTAGTTAAAACAAAAGAAATCCTTAGTTTTTAGATATTTTCAATTTCTTCTCAGTGCCTTTGATTAACATTTTTACTTATGAACAAGACAAGTTCCCTTCACAAAAATTGTTTACCGAGGGTGTCTTTGATTAATTTTTACTTATGAACAAGACAAGTTCCCTTCATAGAAATTATTTAGCGAAGGACCCCTTCAATGTACTTTACAAACCATCTTTCAAACATAATAATTTGAAAATAAAAGAGATTATACTTTTCCTAATTTATTATTATTTATAAATTTAATAATTTTTTGTTTTCTTATTTAAAAAGATTAAACACATTTCAATTTTTATTGTACTTGTCGTAGGCTATACTATTGCATTCAGTTTGTACAATTCGTGAATTAGTTTTGGACCAATCAACAACAAATTTGTTATTCCAAAATTTTTTAACGATAATTTGTAATATATAATTCATTTATCATTAATTTATTTTGAAATTAATTTTTTAATTTACAATATAGTATATTTTTATGAGATACTATATTTAATATTTTATTATATTTTATTGTTTATAAATTTTAATTACAATATATTTCAACAATATTATAATATATAATTATTATATATTCTAATATATATATATATATATATATATATTACAATTTCTAATATATAATATATTATTCTATAATATATAATATAAAAGTACTATATATTTAATTTTTAATCTATAATAATTTTATTTTAGTAAATAACTATTAATTAAAATATAATTAATATTAATAATAAAATTAGATGTATTTAAGAAGAAATTCATGTTAGAATAATATTTCATGATTTTTAATCCCTATTAGTTGAGGAAAAAACACCAAAAATTATGTCTCTGCATATTGCGAATCGCACTGCGTCATGTTTCGGCGCTCTCGTTATCGAACAGTTTTGATTTGCCTATTTCCAAGTTCCATGCACACAATCCTTCTGTTGGGCTCTCTGATCTCTCTGATTCCTTGGTGCCCTCTTCGGTATTTCGTCAGTGGGTTTTTTTCAGAAAACAAAATATGCTTCTTCCGTTCTGAATAATTTCGCTTCTTCCAGCAAACCCTAGGCAGATTCTGTTCCTTTCATTAACAAAGCGCCTCTGTTTACGAAAGATTCTCCTGAGCATAATCTTGTTTCCTCTACAGATCACAAGGAATGGATCCAAGTTAAAAATAACAAGAAGCGTAGATGGAAGGCCCTTTCTCCTGCTAAGTTCCGAACCAGTTCATCATGTCACATTGGTCCTTTCTCGGATCCGAGCTTGTGCTCACACCAGGTTTTTGTTCCCTCCTACTTAAACCAAGTAAGTGCCACTTATCAATCTTCAGCTCTGCCATAAAATCCCACTCATCCGAAGGGACAATTAAGATCATATAAAGGGACAATTTGGGTCTTATAGAAATCTCAGTGGAAATATGAATGGCAATATTCTGAAAGCCAAGAACATGGGCTTAAATTGTAATTCTCCAAGCATTTTAACAAAAACTAGGATCAACAACGAAAATCATCAATTGGACCCGTGGCCTAGGGTTTCACCTCTCGGAGACAGAACTAATTCCAATCTGGAAGACACATCGGCTCCCCAAAATTTGGAAAATAACAAAATCTGTATCATTAGCGAGGACGTCAGTGAAAGGAGATGGCAAGAATGCCAGTCTTTTGGGGTTTTTGCCTTCTGGAATGGCCCTAAGAACAGAAATCCCTCATTTGGTGAATGGCTGAAATCCTTAGGTGGGATCAGGTAAGTATAATATCTCTCTCTTCGCGCTTAGTTTATTTACATTGTATCAATGAGAAAGCTAAAATTGCATTCCTTTCTTCCCCAATTTGCTTTTATGAGGGGTTTCCCTTCCTTGGAGACCTAATTTCAATGAAAATATAGCTAGTTCTCTTAATCTCCCCACCTGGTTAACATTTAAAGATTTACCTATTGAAATCCTACACTCTCATATTCAAGAAAGAATAGGTACCTTTTTAGGTGAATTTTTAGGCATCGATTTAGATAACAGTAATAATGAAGAAGTTAGGTTGCTAATTAAATTGAGAACAGATTTCCAACCTGTTGACAAAATCAAAATCATAACCAATAGATCTTTTTACGATTTGTACTTCTCAAAATTTGTAGGATATACCAAAGATATTTCTATTATAAACAAAAATCAGAATCAAAAAACAAATAAAACAGAGTATGTGGCAATTAATAAAAAATCAAATTTGGAACTAATATTTCCATCTTTAATGAGAGTTGCAGAGACAATGAATAACTTAAAAGGAAAAAGATGCAGTAGAACGCCCAAAAATATTTAGAACAGACCCCAATAAGATTAGCATCAAAAGCAGTATTAGAATTGGTGATGTGGAAGGAGGAGAAATTGTAGAGAATGTAGATCTTATATATCCTGACTCTATGAGCCCGACATGAAATGTCACCATTCTGCATTCTGTTATGGGTGCATCTAAGGATGAAAGACTGCAAGTCACTCTAACAGAGTTTAGAGATATTGACCATCATCAGCATGGGTCCTCGCCCTTCGATACCTCAATGAGGTACCATCAGTGTTATCTATGTATCAATCAAAATATATCTCTAAACGACATTAAAGAAAACTTGGAC
Organism: Thuja plicata; assembly: GCA_018584345.1. Lineage (NCBI taxonomy): Eukaryota > Viridiplantae > Streptophyta > Pinopsida > Cupressales > Cupressaceae > Thuja > Thuja plicata. Next base: position 2,435,399 of record MU227366.1, read on the forward strand.
AATTATGCACAGATAATTAATGATCTATGCTTAATGCACAATGATATTGGAGACTAGTTAATTCTTTGGGAGGCGGCTCATAGGGAAGTTCTTAGAGGAGAACAAAATCCAGAGAACAATTTGTGTACATCCCAATAGATAATGTCTCATAAATTATTGGAGAATCAATGTGGTATTGAGAATTCACAAATAGAAAAATGCACCAAAGGAACAAACAAACTTAATTTGGAAAACAACACTCTGCTCATACCACAGGATGCACCCAAAGCCTCAAATGTTGTGACTAATTCTCAGGATCTACCTGCAGACTCTATCATGGTAATGTATAGAACTGTCGGACACAACCTATAGAGTATAGCTGACTACGGTGCTCCATCCATAGTTTCTTCGCAGTTCCTTTCTACAAATTATCCCAAGAACATAGAAGACATTCAATACTTGATGAACTTAAAAGATAATCTCATCCCCCTTTCCCTGGATAATGCGGGTGCATTGCGTAATCACAAAGATTTTAATGATAGCATAGATTGGCTGTCAAGTCCGACAATAGGGGACACTTTTAAATCCATAAATAATTTACTCCACCCCTACAGAGACTTTAGTAATGCATCTACAGATCCTAAGGAAACAATTATCAATGGACACTCTCCATCAAGCAGTAAGCAGAAAGCTCACAAATTTTGGCAAACTAGGGATAGGGAGATAGGGCCCTACTATTCTATGGGCCACCGTCGAATACTAATGCGCTTGTATCCATCCGTGGCATGCCCTAAAATTCTCTAGGCACATCTGAATCCTGTCGGGTCATCATATTGGTATGCGGCAGCGGGGAGTATGCAGACACTGGAACATGTTTGATCTGAAGCGTTATCTACCGTATCGCAGCCTATAAAATTGTAGGGGCGCTTGAACCAGTTTTTAGAAGAACAGGCTGGCAACTGGCTATAGATCAAGATGTATAGGCTACCTGGTAGCTATCGGTCTATCTGTTGCATATCCATAAGTTATCGGGCGGCCCTTTAGAATAGTAGGGCTTCGATCGCAATGGATTTATAGTCGGCCGCTTCATGAACAGACAAATAAACATGTGGGCTTTCTATTGTATAGTCAAGAAATATGTGAATGATGGATGGACCTAACTATCCTCAGATTACGGTTCTATGGATTGCCCATGCTTATATGCAAAAACAACTCTTTAAGAAAGGGGTGCTGGTGATAAGCATTTCTCAGTCCCATATCTGTCTCTCCCACCTGGTACTGACAACACATCGATATACAGTGGAAGAAGAGGTAGGAGCTTTCGACACCCCTGCCTATTATTGCAGATAGCTAGCCCCCTATCTACATATGGCAAGAAAACAGGAGGGATACTGGCCCTTATAATAGTAGGGAACGCTTCTTTTCTGTGAGCTTCTATAATGCCTGGGAGACGACATATTCGGTTGGAGGAGTATGTCTCCCGGATCTTTGAGCCTTTAAGTTGCATTATAGTAAGGGCAGTGATAAGCCACAATGCGCCAGAAGCGTTGTTGCTTTCCATCTTTTCATTGCCATAGAAATTATAGGCCCACATCTGAATGCCCGGGAAGATGTGGGCCTATAATTTCTATGGGTTCTGCAAAAATGAATTAAACCAACATGATCACATACGTAACATGAGTGTGCATGCAGGGGGCATGTTATAGACATATAGAATCGAGATGTTCTCGTTGGGCGTCTGCTTCACCCATCCTTCTGCCCAACCACACATGCCCGTAGGGCCTTCTCTCTTTAAACCTACCTGGATAAGGATCAGAGTGCTGCCAGATCAGAGAGAGAAGCATGGAGGGAAGCAGGGAACGAAGGTTCGGAATCAGGAGGGATCGCCCTATCTCTCTATTGTCCAGGGAAGGAAGCACACCAACCAATACTCATCTTACCTACCCTTACCACCTACCGAAGTGGGATCTTAAGTTCAAGGGTGGCTAATGGAGGGCTTAATAGTTGTTGGGTGCCCCTTAGAAAGAGTAGGGCCATTGTGGGTGGGGGAGGAGATTCCCCTACAATTCTAATGGGGTTCATTAATTAGCCAACCCTTCAATTATATAGAGGGGGGGGGAGGAGATTCCCCTACAGTTCTAATGGGGCTGATGTTGCCGGTTCATGCGGGCATGTTACGTATAGAATTGAGATGCCAACAAAGGTCCCCATAGAATTGTAGGGCTATAGGATGTGATTAGCTGTTGGGCGGGCTACAACACAATCACCCCTACAGGTGCAAACCCAGGTGAACAAGAAAGATGTTGATCAGGATCTATACGTAACATGGTGCACATAACCCTACTATTCGGCTGGCATGAGGGCCGCTATTTGAGTTCGAACCAAGATTCTCGATGAACCTGTAGGGGGGCACTCTAAAATAAAAGCCACATTAACTGCAGCCCCAGCAGAATTGCCCTACAATTCTATGGTCCTCACCACAATTCTAGTTCTAGTTCTTAGTCTCCTTCACCACATTGCGCATGCTCACCGTCGGCTTTACTATATTGAAGGGCGGGGCACATTTCTCTGCATGCAGGGGGCCCCCCACCCCCACTATTGGCTAGGGCAACCCCACAGTGTCCTAAATATGAGTGGAGTTCTGCATGCACAACAACGAATAGTAGGGGCCTCTACATTTGCATCATCACGCACCACCTGGGCTCTGCATGCACAAGTAGAGAAAGTCTGCTTGCTGGTGCAAAGTGTTAATCTGCCTGCAGAGGTGTTTTGAAGGAGCATTCATTAAAGCAAGCGCTTTAACTCAGCATTGGCAACCAGTTGGTGAAGTCGGCTGTAAGAATAAGAAAGGCAAATAGTTGAAGGTGGTTGGATTCCAGAGATAAAGCCTGATGGCATTCAAGTTATCGCACTCAATTTTTCTTGCTCTCTGCCCTCGCTCTGCCTGTAGGGGCTGGCCGACACCAACCTCTGCATGCAAATCTATCCCCCAACCAAAAAGAAACAAATAAACCACCTAGATTAGTTGGGCCCGCCCTCCCCATAGAATAGTAGGGAATAATAGAATAGTAGGGCACAAGTTCATCGATAAGCCTGCTAGAATAATATAATAGGGGCGATGGCATCCCCATAGCCCCCCCTGGCCCTTAGAATGGTAGGGGATTAGTTTAGGGGCCCACCCTGCTGCCCTGACGTAGAGAATTTGGAAAGCTCGAGGAACACTACCAATCCCAGCCGGGGCCTAGCTAAGTCTCCTCCCACCCGCCCCGGGATGTTGCAATGGTTTCGTTTGCCAGGTTGCCCTATCTAGCTAAAGCAATTACCCATCGAGGGTGTAGGAAGGATAGTCACCGGTTGCCCAGCCTCCTGCATCTGCACCACAATTGGCATCTGAGGGGGGGCACCCCAACCCCATAGAGTTATAGGGGGGCTTTCCGACCTAGAACTCCCTGTACCCACCGGGGGTGAGCCAGTTAGTTCTTCTTTCCTCTGCACCGGTAGCCTAACTCTCTACTCTCCCCTACCCAGTTGTTCTCGACGACCGACCCGGTGCCCTTTTTTATATAGTTGGATGGCCGGTTTAGGATGGAGAGATAGATTAGTTGGTTGCGGCATCAATTAATAAAATGGGTGGGTCTCCCGTAAGCTACGTTCAAAGATTACCCATAGAATAGTAGGGGCTGCTGGAATGATATTTTTGTTAGCCTCCTCCCTTAACTACAACTTTCCTCCTGAGCTCTCCCTCATCCTATAGAATGGTAGGGCCCATTAGAATAGTAGGGGCTTATTAGCTAGGGATCTTAGTTAGGCAGGTCTGTCTAAACTCTATTCTCCTTGCCCAAGGAATATAGGTCACCCGCTATCCATATATTCCTTTGTCTCTCCAGTTGTTTATACTCTCCCATCCCGGCCAGGGTTGATGTTACGTAGAGCAATTACTTGAACTCTGCATGGCCTCCCTGTCTCTTTTTTTTGCACCAGCGTTCTGCATGCATCCTCGTTGAGGACCCAGGCAAGTCAATTGAACTGTGCATCAGCAGAGAACCTCAAATATTTTGCTTTGTTTTGATGTCCAGTCCATCCATCCTTCACCCTGTGTCCTAACTATCTATGTGGGCTGGCATCCTACCATTTCTCATGCTTTCTTCTTTGGGCATGCGACACATTCTTTCCCGGGGCTTCCGTTAGTCCCTTCCTTATCCTATCCCCTCCTTATTCTAGTTCAACCTGAGGGCTGGCCCCTATGGCGAACCCGGGCCCCTTGCATCTGGCATAAACGAATATCCTAAATTCTATAGCCGGGGAGCAGGGGGCTATGGCGATAGCGCTACCTTCCTTCCCTCTGCATGCACCATCGAGCCCATTATGTTAAGGCTGAACCCATACTGGATGGTTGGTAATGTGCCACTGTAGCGGGAGGGGAGGCAAGCAGGGCAGTTAAGCCTGCCAGAGGAGATTGTTCCAGTACCAGAGGAGATAGTTGCCAGAATCATAGTTGCCCATAGCCCATAGAATTGTAGGGTAGTGTAGGGCCCACTGAGGGATGATGGAGCACCTATAGAATGGTAGGGAACAATAATTTGCCTATATAAATGGTAGGGGCATGTAGGGGCACGTCTGAACTATCTAGAATCCCCTAAAATAGATTATTGCCTCTGATCCCCCTACTATTCTATGGCTCGATGGCCTTATAATCTAGAGTTCCCGGCCCTATGGCAGGTCACTTTTGCAGTCATATGACCCACCAAGATGCCTGGCGAATAGTAGGGGTATTCTATGGCTCGATGAACCTGCAGTATCATTATATTTCTTTGGGCCCAGGGTGGGAAACTATAGTTCCATCCCCACACACGCCCTAATATTCGTCGTTGGTCACAAAAAGAATCTACCTCTGCATGCACCGACCTAATATTCATTGGCGGGGGTGAAGGGTTTATCGATGATTCTATACGTAACATGCCCACAATATGGCATCTAGTAGGGGGGAATAGTAGGGCTCGCTAACGCGTTGAGAGGAATTGGATTTACACTATCACATTATTCGGGGGGCCAATAGAAGAGTTAGGAGAATACTAATTGGATTGGTTCGAATCGGGAGGAGTAGATAGAAGTGCCTTTTATTCGAGTGAACCAGAAGGATACCTGTTGATCAATGCAGAAACTGGCTTCCTTTTTAGCTAGATGCTTCACCCCCGACTTTTATTCCAATGGCTTTTCAACTTATTACATATTGAACCTCCTTCACATTCTAACCTACCTTGCTATTAGGAAGAAATAGGTGAGTGACATAATCCCCAACTAGATTCGCCAGCGGGGCTAGCCCCTAAAATATATTATTCTAGCTTAGATATTGCTTTCCATCCTCCCATAGAATAGTAGGTTAGGCCCATTAGAATAGTAGGGCCATCCGGCCCCTTACCTTATAATAGTAGGCGTAGGGCCCCCCCTTCTATATTATTGTAGGGCCTATAGAATTTGAGGGAATAATAGAATAGTAGGGCATCCGGTTAACCATTCTAAAGGTAGGGGTAGGGCCAAATTATAGACGTAACATTCATAATCGCCATTACC
>MU227366.1:2441412-2459191 GCA_018584345.1 Thuja plicata
AAAGACCCCCCCCCCCCCCCGGCTATAGAATTGAGGCCCTTTACTCTATAGGGGCCGTTGCCGGTAATAAGAGAATAGTAGGGCCCCTACTATGGCAAAGGGCGAATCCTCCCGGTAAGAAAAACTATATCCTTCCCACCCGGGGGCAGCTTCTAAGGGCCCTACAGGGCGAATAGTAGGGCACCTACTATATTCTATATGCCCCCACCCCACCTTGTATAGAGCAAAGCATAATACAATCTAGCACAATCAGACGATCGGATCATAAACTAAACTGGGTTAGGGTGGGAGGTTGAATTGGAGATTGGCACTTTGTTCAATGAACAATCGACCCGCTATTCGAGGTATCAGCAGTCAAGCTACCTATTCCCCTCGCCTGCCTTTTATGATATGACCAACCGGGATCAGATGGATATGTCACTTTCTTTAGCTTTACTGAAACGGGATTTATTCAAGGTTTCGAGTGAGAGAGCTACCAACCAGAAGCCTATCATGTGTGCACACGTCTCCTCTCTCTATTGATTGAGTTCGGCTATCTCCAATTTAAGGATGGAGCCAGCCGAATCGCAGGTGGGCCTTTCAAACTAACTTCCCTGCATCCATCAACCCGATACACCTAAACCAGCCAAGAGGTTGAAAACTACCCATAGAATAGTAGGGGCAGACCGACCTCAAACAAACATCAATCGAATACCACTACCGATAGCCAGGAGAAATGAAATCTATAGCTAGCCGAGGTCAATCAACTATCAGGGTGGGTGGGAAGATATAGTTGGGGTGTGCATTCAGGTGGGAGGCTATAGATTGGGTGGGAGGTGGGGGGGGCCTACCTAAAATTCTATGGTTCGGCTGGCCCTACAATAATCTACCTCTGCATGCATGCACCCGAACTATAGTGTCGTTGGGGGGGTAAGGGGGTAGATTAGTTGCCCTACGATAATATACCTCTACACCGGGGGGCGCCAGGGGGTGAGGAGGGCCTCACCCAATTCTATGGGCTAGCCAAATAGCCATATAAGCCCTCTTGGTCAGAGGGGCCTTTTGGTGTGTGCAGAGGCCCTTTACTATGTAGGGGTCGTTGCCGGGGTCCCGGTTCGAAGGCCAGGTACTCCTATTCAGCCTGGGTGGGATAAGGCCTGTAAGCACTAGAAGGGGAAGATCGAGTCTATCCTCTATATACGGATTACCGACTTTAGAATGCATGGCATGCAGGTTATCACTGTATGTTATCAGGGATAACATGCAGGGCCCCTACTATTCTATGGTGGAGGAAGATAAAGGGCCTCCCACCTGAATGCATGAACACCCCGATCTCCTAATGAAGGAGCAAGTGAACTGATCGATGACTAGCCGTCCTTCACCTACCCTGCAGGGTGTGCTTGAGGGCCCCTACTATTTTATGGTAGGCGCCCCCACCCTGCTGCCTCGACATTAGTTTCCCACCTGCCCACTCCTCACATTTTTATATTTGTAACATTCCCATAGAATTTTAGGTAGGGGCCTATAGAACGGTGTTGGTGAAAGGGGGTCCGCCGCCCATTCCTCCCTTCCCCCCGCAACCCATCTATTCTATGTCTAAGGGGGCTTGCCCCCACTCGAGGGTGTCGAGGGCCTCTGCACGCCAAAGCCCCTCCCCCTCCCCCTCTATTGTTCAGGTCCAGGGCGAAGGGCACTTTAGATCTGACTGCATGCACACGACCCCACACCCGTCCCCCAAGAATTCTAACAAGGGAGGGAGGTATATTCTTGTGGGTGGGTGTGGGTATGTCGTCCTCCTCATCATAGTGTCGTCCTCCTCATCATAGTCCTCTTGGAATCAATAGCATTTTGTCGATCGGAATACGTCCCGTCTCTCCACCCTAGTAGTCCGAGTCCAAGTCCACAGTTGCTATGTAGTAGATGCCATGTAGTAGAGTACAGTATTATGCTCTCGACCTCCGCCCCCGCCCCCTCTCAGAATTTAGCCCCTCTCATTTCATAGGGGTTGGGTCGAGGAGGGGATGAAATAGCGGACCACGCCACGGTAAACTATATCAGAAAATCGACTATTGAGTCCGAATTCGAAACACCCTATAGACAGTAGGGCCCCCCCTATCTATAGAACTTAACTGGGTGGGCTCCTACCTCTATATATTGGGGCTTATCAATAAAGCTTTTGTAGCTCACTGAGTATTTGATCATGCGAAATCTTGCTCATCAGAGGTTAGCCCGGGCCCCTAGCCCTTAGAATAGTAACCCCCCCCCACCCGCCTAGTGCCATGGTAGGGCAGGGTGGGAGGGCCCCTACTATTCGCCAGGGGCTATCCTCCACCATAGAATAGTAGGGGCTGCCATGCTATGCCCCCCACCCAACCCCAAACATGCCCAACAACCCCTCCCCTTAGAATAGTAGGGCTATGGGTTCCCGCCCCCCTGGGGGCCCTCCTCCCCCTACGACGTGTAAGGGTTGGAGGGGGGGATTCTATTGGGGGGGTTATATTGCCTCATCATCACGAAGTGAAATGAGTGACAGTATGATCAAGTTTGGGCACGAGGGGGCATCATGCAGCTAGTTCCCGCATAAATCCCTCAATCGGAGCCATAGAATAGTAGGGGCGAGCTTCCGTAATGAATGAAGATTCAAGAGGGGATGGAGTTAGAAGATGTGTTTCCAAAACAAGCGAGATACAGGTTGGGAAGGGGGAGTTAGCAGAGTCGAACAAGATTGGAATGGGCATGGAAACATGTATCGATGTACCGAATTGGCTAATGCTCCCAGGTTGATGCGGTGTATTCCACCAGTTGACAGGGGACTTAGTGATTGGTGTATTGATCAGTCCAATACGGATGGAGATAGAAGCCAGTTCGACAGAGAGCTTTTGGAAGCACAGTGCACCCAGATAAATGAAGGACGAGATGAATACAGGGGTTAGACGAGCATCCCACACCCGAAAGGTGCCCCGCATAGGTTTCCCCCGAAACCCTCCAGTTACTAAGGTCAACAATGTGGAGAAAGCACCTATTCCCAGACCGGTTCCGGAAAAGCGGGGCAAAAGGGGATGTTTTGTCAACAAGAACGGAAAACTGCTGATAGCCACTGCGATATGAACGAGCAGACTCATCCGAGCTGCAGGGACATGTACATAGATCATTCGATAATTTTCACCTTGTTGAAAATCGGATGGTGCCACCCAAGGACTCGAATAAATGGCCATCGCTGTTAAGAACCACCGGAATCCGGGGATTTGCGCGTAGCTCCTGGAAATCAGGGACATGAAGAGGGAAGGTTGTAATAACGATACGAACATGTGGTTTGTGGTTTTTTGACGAGAATCTCTCTCTCCTCTTCTAAAGACCAGGTGGGGCACAATTCTAGTTAGTTCCCGGCACGTCGATCGAGAGCATAGATCATATACGTAATACGATTGGTGATGAGATATACGAGTGATGAGATATACTATTTTGATAGAAGAGCCCTACCTACTCTCGCCCATCATCGTCTGTTGAGAACATCGATGATCTGTTCTTGTAAGCGTTGTTTGACCGAGGGGATGTAATCCTCTTTGACGTCATTTAAGATCTGAAGATTTTTGAGAGCAGCTTCTTTTTCTCGCGCATTGGCTAAGCTATAGTGTAGGGGTTGGGTGGGAAACGAGAAGGGTTGGGGGTGGGACTATAGTTGTCGGCCTATAATGGTTCTAAAGGTAGATTCTATACGTCCTATCCCTATTAAATTGTAGGGTAGGGGGCCCACCCCCAACTATCCCCATAGAATAGTAGGGCCGACCCTTCCCTTCCCTTCCCTTATAATAGTAGGGGTAGGGGTAGGGGAACTCTGCACGCACCAATACAGGGGTCAATTGAAAACTATAAACCGGGTCGCCCACCATTATAGAGGTAGGGGCCTTCTTCGGTTCAGAGGGTATATTGCCGGTGCATGCAGAGGGAGGGTTCTATATCATTTAGTTGAAATGTAGAGAGGGCGTTATATGGTTGTTTAATGGGTGGGTTACTATCTTCCTAGTGCCGAAAAGGGTATCCAGGTAGGGACTATAACCTTGGCGAATAGTAGGCCCATCACACTTTTAGAGATCGCCCTGGTCAATAATCTCATAATAGGGCCCCTTATAAATAGTAGGGGTAGGGCCCTACCCCCTAATATTGTGTCGGGGCCCTACTATCTATAGTTGGGCATGTTTCGTATAGAATCACACACCCCGCCCGCATAACAACATGCGGAGCATCACAACCATACTTCTTTACTACCCATTAGAATTGTAGGGGCCATGAATTGGAAGGCCCTACTATTCTATGGCAAACCTGTCCCTTTGAACTGATCTTGCCACACCAATACATACCTTCCCTAGCCTTCCTACCGGGGAATTGAGATGCAAAGGTCGCTTGCTGAACCAGTCATATAAACCAGAGCCCTTACACGTCTGCAGTAGGGGTGCCTGCTGGGGCGGGTTATTAGGGAGATATGATATGCAAAGGTCGCTTGTTGAACCAGTCATATAAACCAGACTGGGGGCCCTTCTTCTAGTGTGCATTCTGGCATGTTACGTATAGAATAATATCGCCCACTAACTTTGGGAAAGTGGATCGCCCACTATGTTATGTATGGAATCTGGCCTGCCATTAATCAGCCTGCTAGAGGTTGGGTGGGGCCCGGGAGGAGAGTGATGCCGTTTGGAATGCCCTACAATTCTATGGGCCCTACTATTCTAAGGGGAAGCCAGATTCTATATGTAACATGCCCCCCTTTAGAATAGTAGGGCAAGAATAAAGAAAGAGGGGCCCCCTACCATTTTCTAGGCACGAAGGAATATTGATCGATCTTGATGTTCAGATGGAAGGTCCATCCAAACCTTCATTGCACCCGAAAGAAAATGTTGTTACTTGCCTCAATAAATAATAGGGGAATTTCTTTGAAATCTCTCACAACCTCCGAAGGGGGCAACCTGCTAATCTACATTGGGATTCTATACGTAACATGCCTATGCTTAGGCTATCCACCCTGCGTACTCTAGCAAGGTGATTAATTCTGGGGCACCTCCAACTATATACCTCAATTATATAGAGGGGGGGGGGGCGGGGGGCCCNTGCTTCCCGGAATAGCTCTACCTCCCACCCCCTACTATTTGCCTATTATTAGATTATTCTAGCCCCTACTATTCTATGGGGATGCCATTACCCCGTTCCAAGGGTTTGGTGGGCCCCTACAATAATCTACCTACCGACTACCATAGCCCTACTATTCGCCCTACCATAGAATTTTAGGGGCCCTCCCATGAACCATTCCATTGCAAACCATCCAAACAGCTATATAATTTTAGGGCTTCCCATCCAACTTTATCATTCCATTGCTTCCCATCCAACAACGTTTCATTGCTTCCCATCTTGATTCCATCCCCTGCTTCACGGTGAAGCCATCCTTCTTTCTTTAAACCATCTGGAATAATAGGGCAGTCGACGATTCTATACGTAACATGCCAGGTGGGTGGGTATAGAGCTAGACTAGATTCGCCAGATTCTATACTACCCATGCCCCCCCCTTTCTATATATGGGCCCCCCACCCTACGAATAGGCCGTCTCGCCCTACAATAACTATAATGGGGGGCCCCTATTAGGTTATTAATGTTACGTATAGAATCGAGAGATAGTCTAGCCCGATTCCGGCTACCCGAGTGGGAGGAAACCAACCCCTTATAAATAGTAGGGGTAGGGGGTTGGCATGTTACATATAGAATCAACGACGAGCCGGATGCCCTACTATTCGCCATGGCAATGAAACAAAGCCAGTTGGATGCCCAATAATGAAAGTTTGGTTTGTTTGGGGTTGGATGGTTTAAGAATGTGTTGTTGGATGCCCTACTATTCATAGCGTTTGGTTTGGAATTTTGATGGTTTGCAATGCCCCAATTTTGGATGGATGCCCTACAACCATCCAACTTGCGATGCAATAATCTAATAATAAGCCCCTTAAAATAGTAGGGGGTAGGGCACTGATCGATAAAAGCTTGTCGTGCATGCATGCAGAGGAAGGTCTGGTGCTTGGAAGGAGGTAAGGGCAACAAGAGTTCGACAAAAGGAAGGGTCGGGGGGTGATACGCCCATCAAATTTTAGGGAGTCGCCCATAGCCATAGCCATAGAAATTATAGGATGTGCCCACCCTTTAGAATAGAATAGTAGGGCCCTTTAGAATAGTAGGGAATTCAGATGTGGGCGTATCCTATCCTATAATTTCTATGGCTATGGCTATGGCCTTAGAATTTTAGGGCGGAAATAACTATAGTTATCTGCTTTCGGTAGTTATCTGCTTTCGGATGGGAGTTCATGTGGGGCGGAAACGCAAATACAGAGAACGGCCTAAGCCCATTCCGCCCATTAGAATAGTAGGGCCCCTGCAGGTTTAGAGAATTCAAATAGTTGGGAGGCAGGGAGACTAGATTCTCTTTTTAGCAGGGCCCATCCATCCACCCCTACTATTCTAAAGGGCGGCCTCTTCTCTCATAGTTTATAGTGTTAGTTCTCGGTTTGAACTAATTAATAAGGGGGCCGGGGCCCCTCAATTATAGAAAAAAGGGACAATAGTAGGGGGATTATTGTGGGAGCTTCTCGAATAATGGATTTGGATCATAACGGGGGAAGTCCATGCTTTCACCCCCTCCTACTAATAATTGTTGCAGTCATCAGAATTCTATTATAGTATAGAACTATAGAGTAAAGGGCAACCGGAAGGTCTTACCATCCTGAAGAGGGATTGAAGCTGTAAGGTCCATCCTGAACCGTGGGTGGAGGACGGAATAGTGGGTGGAGGACGGTTAATACTTATTCACCCCCGGGTAGGATAGTGAAAGTTAGAGTCATTCCTGCTACCGACCGTGGCCCATCCAAAGTTTTCTACTATGCTTTCAAATTATATTATAGAAAAATGGGGTACTCTCACTGCGAACAAGGGATAACCGCCCTGATTTATTGCATTTCATTTGCCAGTGAAGGGTGGGATGGGAGGCCCCTACTATTCTATGGGCGAGTTATTGGTTCTGACAAGAATCCATCCAGACTAGTTGGGAGGCAGGGAGTTCTAGCGGTTGGTTGTTTGGCCCCATAGAATTTTAGGGCACCCCCGGGAGGCTTGGCTGGTTATGCCCCCTACCCCCTACTATTGAAAGGGGAAGGGCAACCAGAACAGGAAAGAATGTGCCAGCCCTACAATTCTATGGACAATCGTTCAGTTCCCCTCCTTATTCTAGTTGTTCGACTCTCCCTCCCTAGGCCCCTACTATTCTAAGGGCCGCTATTAGTCTTAGTGGGGAACAATAGAATAGTAGGGCTCAGAGTCGGGTGTTGTTGAGGACAATCTATAGCCAAGCCATCGTAGAACTCCCACCTTCGATCGAGTATAGCCATCAGATAGGTCGAGTAGTTATAGGATGCTCTCCCTCAACTATCTATGATGGAGGATGGGTCAGGAAGGAAGGATGGGAATGCAAGGAGAGATGGGTGAGCCCTACTATTCTAAGGGGGCCCCCCTACCATTTTATAGGCGACGTGTAATGGTTCAATTAGAATTACAAGAACAACAGAAACCAGTTAGGACCCCTTTTTAATGCCAAAATATGTGGTTTTTGGATGAGAATTTCCTTGCGAAAATTAAGCAATGGTGGAATGAAGAAGTCTTTGATGGATCAAAAATGTTTTGCTTTGTAACAAAACTAAAAAGATTAAAAGAAAAAATAATAAAATGGGACAATGAAAGTTTCAAAAACATATTCAAGGGAAAATTAGAAAACGAGGAAGAAATTAAAAAGTTAAGCAATAAAATCATAGAGAATGGCATCAAGGATGAGGAATATAATAAAGAAAAAGAATTACTTAATAAACAAGAAACTATCTTAGCAAAGGAAGAAATATATTGGAAATAGGAATTGAGAGAGACCTAGCTAAAATCAGGGGATAGAAATACCAAATTTTTCCACACAAGTACACTTAATAGGCGAAATATAAATAGAATAACCAAATTCTGAAATAGCGAAGGAATAGAAGTTGAGAACCCTTGTCAAATTTCTGAAATCTTCGTAACTTATTTCTCTGACATATTAAACAATTATGAATTTTCAGACCTCGAACCTGAGAAAAAGATGCTTAGTTCAATCCCCAAAATTCTAGCTAACGAGGACAATAGAAATCTCAATAAAAGATTCACAATGGAAGAGGTCAAAATGTCTCTCTTCTCACTAAATCCTGAGACATCCCCAGGACCAGACAGTTTCCAAGCCTTCTTCTTCCAAAAATGTTGGGATATCATTGGGGAAGAATTATGGCAAGCAATCAAAGCTACCAGGAATTCAGGATCTATACTAAAAGAAATCAATAATACTTTCTTAGCCCTAATACCAAAGAAATCAATTTTCGAGTCTCCGGGAGACTTCAGACCTATAGCTTTATGTAATACTATATACAAGATACTATCCAAGGCTATGGCAAACAGACTTAAGAAGATATTACACAAATTGATCTATAAAAAACAAACACGCTTTGTTCCAAAAAGGTCAATATACGATGGCATAATCATTATACAACAACTAATACATTCGGCTCAGATGAATAAAGACCTGTGTATGTTGATGAAACTAGATATATGTAAAGCCTATGATAAGGTCGATTGGCGCTTCTTATGTAAAACTCTAAGAGCCTTTGGCTTCTCACATCAATGGGTAAATTTAATATACAATTGTATATCTACCCCAATGTTTTTTGTATTAATAAATGGCTCCCCTGAGGGATTCTTTGACATTTCTAGAGGAATTAGGTAGGGAGATGCCATCTTGCCTTATCTTTTCATTATAATGGCGGAAGCCTTTGGTAGATCAATTAGATTAGCCCAATTAGAAGGAAAAATTCATGGAGTCAGAGTGACTGATGCGGTAGAAAACGTTACCCACCAACAATTCGCTGATGATACTATTTTACCTGGCGAATACTCCAGAGTGGAGGCCTTACAATTCAAAGACATCATCAAAACTTACTCAAAAGCCTCTGGTCAGGAAGTGAATAATGATAAGTTTGAAATCTTCTTCCTCAACACTCAACCTGATGTTGAGAGGAACATTTGCAACTTAATGAGCTTCAAAAAAGGTGATTTCCCATGTAAATACCTCGGTATCCATTTGGATATAGGAACAAAAGACAACAGGACATGGGAAAATATGGCAGCTAAAATAGAAATGAAACTGGATAGCTGGAAAGGGAAATTATTAAACAAAGCGGGTAGAACCACCATGATCAAAGTTGTTCTCTCGACCATCCCTACTTATCACATGTCGTGCTTGCCTCTCCCTAAAGGTGTTGGGAAAAAATTAAATAAAAAACTAAAATATTTCTTTTGGCAAGGCACATAAGATAAAAAGAAATTGGCTATGATCAAATGGGATCAGATATGTAGACCAAAAGAGTTTGGAGGTTTAGGAATTAAAAATTTAAGTTGGCAGAATTTAGCTTTAGGTGCTAAGTTAGTATGGAGAATGTACCAAGAGAGTGATAGTAAGTGGGAAAAAATCCTCTATCACAAATACTTAAATAATTCGATTCCGTCAACCTTATTCCAAACTATTAACCAACCCAAAGGTTCTAAAATTTGGAACTTTATGATGCAAAACAAAGATCTAAATTCAAATAACCTCACTTGGGATATTGGCAATGGCCAAGAGGCTCTCTTTTGGATAGATTCCTAGGATGGCCTCCCGTCTCTAGACAAATCAAACCTCCCAATCAACATCCAAAATATACTAACTCAATGTTGGGGAAACTATTTTAAAGACTATATAGTGGAAACACAAGAAGGTTGGCAATGGAAAAATGTCTCAAATAAAACTTTAACTCAGGAAGATCAAACTACTTATAAAGAATTTATACAAACAAGAAAAATGAATCATAAAGCAAGGAATGATAGACTGATTTGGGGAATGTCTAAAGATGGTAAATATAGTGTCAAAAAAGGGTACAAATTTATTATCAATTCCCAAGATTGGGTCAAAACTGACATATCCCTTAACTTATGCTGGGATTCGGCTTGCCTTCCTAAAGATGGAATCTTTTTATGGGCTGCTCTACAAAAGAGAATTCTAACATCAGATAGATTTACTAAGCTAGGTTTTGAAGGCCCTTCACGATGTATACTTTGCAAATCAGCTTTCGAAGCAGCCAATCATCTTCTTTATGATTGCCCCTTCTCCAAAAATTGCTGGGTTTGGCTATGCAGTAAACTAAACTAGTCCACGGCCTTGAATGACAATATTTGGAATTTTTTACAATGCTGACCCTAGTATAGAACTAATGTTTATAATATGATTTGGAGAATTGCTCCCTCCATCCTGGTTTGGGATATCTAGAAAGAGAGAAATAGACGTATTTTTTCTGACACTAAAATGAACAGAGAATCAATGATCAAAAAAATAGAAGCTAGTATCATAGAAGTTATTAATAACCACCTAAGAAATAAATTTTATGAAGAAGGCTCCTTCTCTTATTGGGATGCTGATTTAAGGAAGAACTGGAAAGATCTAATCAATCCCCCACCCCTGCATTCCAAGGACAACAAGTCAGCAAGAAAACTATGCAAATGGTCTCCACCACCACCTGGATGGATGAAATTGAATTTTGATGGAGCATCTCGTGGAAACCCAGGGAAAGGTGGCCTTGGGTGCCTCATTTAGAGTGAATGGGGTGAATGGGTCATCAAAAGGGCAAAACCCCTAGGTATATCCTCCAACAACTTAGCAGAATTACAAGCTTTAAACAAAGGATTAAAATTATGCATCAAGGGTCAGTTTTAAAAGGTAATTATTGAAGGGGATTCACAGATCATTCTCAATGCTATTAGGAAGAGAGGCACCCCAAATTGGATCTTAAACTCAAAACTCAAAGAAGTGTTAGATCTTGTAGACAAGATACAGGAAACCAGACTCACACATATTTTTCGGGAAGGCAACAAAGAGGCTGACGCTCTATCCAACCAAGGTGTTGACGGGGATGATTCAACCTTGGTCAACCCAAAGTTTTCAATTAATCTATAAACACTCTGATACATTCTCTTCCCTCAATCTATATTTTTAGACATAGAGCAATAGAAAGATAGTTAGTTTTAAGGCCCTACTGTACCTTCTTCTTGTCAGTCTCTAGAGGATTTTTCCATGGATCCTCAGGGACCTCCTGGGACCTTCTCTCAGACCATAAGTATTAGGTTAATACTTATCTTTAGGGACTTGCCCTTACATAATTTTTTACGAAAATCGAAGATAGAACAGGATTATATGCTTTAACATTAGTCAATTGTTATATGTGGGATTAGAGGCGCTCACATTTCCATAAAGGGTTCTGCCAATAGATTACATGGCTGGGTCTAATTTACATTGCAAGGGTATATGAAGCTGGAGGGTGTTTGTTGTCACAGTTTGACATGAACATAAACCTAAGGATAGTGTTTACTACTGGAATGTAGAGTTGCCTGCACTCCATGGGTATGGGATAAGCACGAATTGCCTTACATATCGTGAGCATTGTAATAATAATGATAACTTGCCTTATCCGCCTATCCTACTTAGGATACCGCATTATGTACAAGCTTATTAATTATATACGGATTAACATTTTGCTGTTTAAAAACACAACCCCAGACAAGAAATTTTCTTGAAGTTGTCTTCACACTCGGGTTTCCATCACCAAACTTCTCTTCGATCATATTATTAAAACTTGCGATCATCTCACTTAAACTCATAGCTCTCACAAACATAGAGTGCTTCCAACTTTTACCTCAATGAAACTTCTTACTTAGCATCCTCTAACTCTCATTTAATCTTTCAACAAACACGCATACTCTACAGTAAACATAATTTGTTAAAATCAAAGACAATGACTTTGTAGGCAGGTCCACTTCAGTATATAGTACCACCATCCTGTCAAATATAAACGTCACATAATGAATAACCAACCTTCTGATAGAAGTTTTATTGTATTATGGGGTAGACATCATGCTTGTGGGGTACCCGTATAATTTCAACGCGATTCACAAGGCACAATGTTACAGATAGTAAGCAATAAATCAATATAGATTACTATTGATATAATAGATATACATTATAATTAAACACTCGTATTTATATATATTTAAACACATATCCATAGCTATCCCTCTACAATCCTCCACTTCCCTCAGAAATATACATATTTCAAAATTAAGGTTATAGAATGGTTGGGCCCCCTTAGATTTTTCACAGCTCTGCATAAAAAATCTTGCAGATTGGCAGTTTACCTCCGGGGACTCCCAATCCTCATGTTACCCTCAGTTGTAGTCTGCTCCTAACTAGGTTTCCTGCGGTGGTTATTGCCTATTAATCATAGAACCAGGTAATCGTTATAATTCAAATAATCACAGTCGCTCTTCCTTATTCCAGATCAGGGTGCCTTGTTAATGGGAGTTTCCTCTTATCTTTGTTTGGAGGAAGCAGTATATACTCCCAAAAATGGTTATCAAATAGATTCCGTAGATTAGGATGCTATCCTTGGCAATCTCTTTGGGATACTATTATATTCAGTCTTTCTCCACATTGCTAATGGTTTTCTTTTTTAATAAATATTAAATAATAGAAACATACAAACCAAGAATCACAACTACACTCAATCTGGAAAACTAATAGTAAAAATGACATTATAATCTAAAAATAGTGTGGAAACAATCAAACAAGCCCGTAAAGCAAACTTAAGAATCATATTAGGCTAAAATAGAGCAAAATCTGGGGTGGATTATGTTTGCAATGAAATTCAAAGAATAGGAATCTAATAAGGATTTACAAATGTATTGATAATTAGGTTTAATTTAAATTTGACATTAGTTTTAGCCAATCTAAAAACAAGATAGCTCTAAATAGATCGTAAAAATCACCTTCTCCCTCTCCTCCCAATGCTGCAAAAACATGAAAAGTCTAAAAACAACTAATGAGGGGGGAAAATGTAAAATGATAGAACAAAGGAGCAGTTAACGCCCTTGGGCATATAATTCTGGATCAGAACCCGTTCAACAGCCCCAGATAAGAGTTTCCCAGAAACCCTAGTCAATTAAAATAGGTAGTATTCCAATCAATCAACTCTTACAATAACATTCCAAATTAGTATGATTCGATCAATAAGAAACTCTTAAACTTTGAACCTATGATTACCAAATTGCTAAATATTACTTTTTTGTCTAACAATTAACGAAGCACTACAAAGGTTTCCTTAATTTTTTTGTGTGCAGGGAAAGGAATTAAAACTCCACATGCGTGACTTGGATTTAAAGAATCAAAGATAAAGCTGAAACTCAAAAGGAACCTACAAAGTGGATATAGATTTTGGATACTAAAATTCATATTTAAAAATTAATCCATTCAAGTATTTGTATAAGAAATGCCTTTAGAAATTTTGTAAATGAGGGTATGCCCTCATATTATATGTAATTTTTATCTATTGTAATACGTAATCTGGACCTCGGGTCCCAGGCAAGACTGGAGGTTTTCTTCTCCATTCTTTCCTACCAGTGCCCGCAGAGAATGGAGTCTTTTGTAAAACTTGAAAATTTTATTAATAAAAACTTGGGCTTTTACTGATAAAAAATAAAATAAAAAATTTAGATGTATTTAAGATGTATTTTGTTTCAAC
This sequence comes from Thuja plicata, assembly GCA_018584345.1. Taxonomy (NCBI): domain Eukaryota; kingdom Viridiplantae; phylum Streptophyta; class Pinopsida; order Cupressales; family Cupressaceae; genus Thuja; species Thuja plicata. The sequence goes on from MU227366.1 coordinate 2,455,089, forward strand.
AAACCTTAGTTCACTCTTACATAAGAAAATCAAGATTTTCCATTCCTACTTTGCACTATAATTTCTTCTTAGCCTGTAATACCACCCTATCATAGAAAGGTAATATATAGATTTCCCTATATTTATATAACATTTTATAAAAATATAGATTTCCGTATATTATATATAGTATTTTTAGATCAAAGATGGCCCTCAATCTAAAGGGATGAGCCCCGAACTAAGCCAGAATGATGCTATGAGAGGTGGATCGATGACATCTGATGATACGCCAGAGGAAGATAGTTTGAACACACTCAATAGAGGCCCAATCATAATCCAAATGGGACGGTCCCCAAACAATAGAGCCATAAAGTACTCTAGGTCTAACCGAGGAATCCAAGAGGGACAACTTGGACGCGGTGTCCTGAAAATGATGTCTGAAACACTGTCTCTCCAACATGGCAAGGGAACCCATCCCTTTACTGATCCTGGGAATGGCGGGTCTTAGGCTGAAGCGAGGGCCATAGAACTTGACCCCAAGGTAGGTGTATGAAGAAGTAATCTCAATCTCCATGCCTTGATAGTAGAAATGAAGATATGAGGTCTTCAGGCAGTTGAAGATCATCACCTGTGTCTTACCGAGATTCACCACCAGCTGTCTCAAATCACAAAAAGAGGCCAAGCTATCAAGAAGTCTGTAGAGACTTTCCGGTGAGGAGGCAAGGAGAATCACATCATCAACGAAGATGAGAATGGAGATAAGAACCTAGTGCAGGTAGCAACCATCACTTGGAAGTGAGGAATCTCTGAGAAAAGCCTTGAGCTCGTCAATGTAGATGCCGAAAAAGGTTGGTATGCCCAGGCCTCATCCCTTTTAGGTTCCATCGGGATTGACATTGATCACCTCCCCCCTATCAGTTCTCGCTTGACGCTCCAGCTCACCTCCTCCCTTCTAGACAGGAGTTGAACAGACATGTCAGACTTGACATATACAGGTAGTATATCACCACGAACTAGATCAACCCGTGTGGGGGTCTGCGCCCGAGGATGGCTTTTTATGCTGAGCACTTTCTAGACATTCGGGATGGGATTATTGTTTGTCCTAGATACTTATCTCAGCGTTGGTGCCACGCCCTTCGCATCACACTAGGATCTTTCAGGGTTGGACCTCACCACCTTCGAGCCCAGACAGACCATCACATTAACAGAGATGATCGGATTTGCAGTTATGCACTCTGGCTGAGATTGAGATTGAGACACACTTCATCTTCCATTGTCCTACTTACTATGAGATCAAAGGGAGATTCTATTGCTTATTCAGAGGGTGCAATTCCTTGACTGCTTTCTTTAGCTACACTGATCAAAGATGCCTGGCACTTTATCTCCATGAGACTGTACAACTCCGTAAGCATACTCTACAACTTCTTTTCCCCCAGAGACAAATTTCTGATCAACTCATTACAACCTTCTTCTCGCCCTCATCTCCTTTACGGGGGGTGAAGCGGCCTCACTTTGCCTCCATCACCAGTCACTCTAGATCTGTGAGACCCCGCGGCACCTTTACTCGTCAGAGACACATCTCTAGCAGCTCACAGCGACAACCCAAGGTTCCTGCTCATCTAGATCATTATCCTTCAGTGTTGGATTTCTTTCTACCTAAAAATTATCCTTAGTCCTTCTCTTGTGTCTGTTCTTCTTGCTTGTTTTTTCTTGTTCTCTTCTTTCTTTTTCGCTCTTGGTTGCTTTCCCAACCACTATTTGGTGGTCTGTTGATTCACTGTTCCTTTTGCTGTACATTTCGAGTCCCTTAGACCCTTGTTGGTCTCTTGTTGGACATTAATAAATTTATCTTATCTTATCTTATAAAGCTACAATTTTGGGTCAGCATCAAACATTATCATATTTACGTTTCTTTATAAATTAGTACATATAGTAAAAGCTTTATGTGTTACGATCAAACCATAAACATTGGTGTGTCAAACATGACAAGCAATGGCTAAAAATAAGTTAAAAGTCTCAAATTGATCACGTGAAGCAATGTTAGAGATTGGATTTTAATGAAAATAAATAACAATAACAATACATAATTACCTGAGAGGCATATTCAGTCATCGAGGGATGAAAATTAAGACTACACTATAATAAATTCACTGTCAAATAGTTGGATTCACCATGCACAAGATTTATGTTGGCAGTTACCAACGGAAAAAAAGACAGAGTTAAAGGCAAGATTTCTATTATAATATATAGCTATTATATATTCTAAAAAAATTACTATATTATATTTTTAATATATATACTATAAATAATTATTACAATTTCTAATATATAATATATATTATTCTATAATATATAATATAAAAGTACTATATTATATATATACTATATTATATATTATATAATTTTAGTATTTACTAACTCTTTATTTATTATTTATTATTTAAATTTCACCTTACTTTTTACATTTATAACTATACAAATGAAATTATCAACTAGCGTGTTATTGATTGAAGTTAAAATAATTTGTATCTTGATTGAGGGGCTCTGCGAAACCTGCGATGATTGGAGCTGTGAAACCTGCGATCACTATCTCCAACTCGGTTTTCGACGCTGGAGGAAGACTTGGCGGTAGCAGCCAAATTGGTGGCGGGATCACCAATTCCAACATGGCAAACATTTATGACAGCAAAGATGGCTCCTCTGACAGCGGCATTACTCTGACGCCAGGTGTGTTCTCTCCTTACTCCCCTGCATCTAATAGCATTAATATCACTAACGCCCCCGCAGATGCTGTACCCACTCCTCCTCTCTCGGCTCTGCCGAGGGAAGATATTATCATTAACAAACTTAAAACCTCTGTGCATTCCTCTCCTCCTCCCGCCTGCCCTAAGTCTTTTTCAGAAGCCGTAGCCACCGCAGGGATAACAATTCACTCGGAAGCTAGGTTTACTATTAACGATGGAACCCATCTCGCCGGTAAGAACCCTGGAAGCTCCGAGTCTTTCTCTGTTTCTCCAAATTCTGAGATGCTTGCTGAAATTGTTGAGGAAAAAACTAGGTTAAAAAGCTCGGCAATTTTTTTTTCAGTAGTAGAAATTGATAAGGTTCCTCCTAGGAAATTTCTTGATGATTGGTTTCACAATTACTGGAATCTTAAATTAGGTTTTCATAAATCGTTCTATCGGCATATTCAAAAAGGTTTGTTTGTCATTTTTTTTGTTAACCATGAGGCTCAAGCAGAGGTCTTAAAAAAATAGTATTGGGCTGTTGGCTCGACATCCTTTAGGGCAATAGCTTGGTCCCCAGAGGCAAATTACGAAGAAGTCCTCGCTCTATCGGCCCCTCGCTGGATCTTGATCAAACACATTCCCCCGTTTCTATGGCGGTTTATTCCTCAACTTTTGCAACACCTGGGAAAGGTCATTCTCATGGATGACACTGTTCGGTTTGTTCCACATATGGACGCCCGTGTCCTAATATATCTAAACCCTGGTCTGGAAATCCCGGCCAATCTCAACATTAACATCGAGAAAACTGAATTCTATAGTCCGATTGAGGTTCTCGGTGGGCTCAACGCTCGTTTTCTGTGTCGAAAAGAAGGACATCAACGGAAGGATTGCCCTATCATTCAGAAAAAACACTGTCTAAAAAACTAGAACCTTCAATGGTGGCTGAAACAGTAAAGCAGACAGTTAGTTTGAACACGGCTAAGATCTCTCATACTACCCCCATCCCTAACAATTCCACCCCTGATATGTCTCATTCCAATCAAACTGACTGTCTTGAAGCCTTACCCGCGGATGGTTTTCAAAATGCGACTAAAATCTCCAACAAGAGAAGAAGGAAATCTAATAAAAATCTCGCATCCATCCAAAGCCATTCCACCCCTGCAACGGCTAACATGTTTCCCCCAATCGAAATTGCTTCTCCGCTCTCTCAACCTTCCCCCTCTGCAGATCTCACTATCTCAAAACCGTCCGCTTTTAACACCTCTAAAAGAACCCTTAAAGAAATCAGCGATGAATATAGTATTGCGGTAATTCCTGCTCTGCAAAACATAACTAGGGAAGGATGCCCTAACTCGGCTAAATCAATGGAATTTGACATTACCTCTGATTGTGAGG
>MU227366.1:2475457-2561194 GCA_018584345.1 Thuja plicata
GACACTCCCAGGGTTCTTACTGAGTTTTCTCTTAAACTCACATTTTTAAAAATTTCCTTGCAGGTGCACACCACTATGATGATGGATCATAAGAAACTTTGGAGATTTCTTCAGGACGGACATGCCACCTTTTTTGTTTTCGAGCTTAAAAATGGTCATGAATGGAGGAGGAACCTGGATAACCTTCAAGTGTTTGAAAAGACTTTGGACAAAGTGAGCAAAGAAATCAAGAGAAACATGAACTCCAAGAAAGACATCTTAGCCATGCTGGCTGAGATTCAGAACAAGAAAAAAGTTGCTTGGATGGAAGGAGAGCAGGGCTGGACCACCTAGGTTGATATCACTGATGGCCACCTCCATTAGAGGATTATTGTGTACCTTTTTTGCATACTTTTATTAACGCTGGGAACTCCTTTTGTTTTGCTCTTCTGAGCTGTTTTTCCGTTGGGGTTCTGTCCCCCTTTTGATACTCTGGGATTCTTCACTGTAATGTCTTTTTGAACACTTTATTGTCAATACAAATTTTTTTTATAAAATATTTCTTATTTAATTTTTAATCTATAATAATTTTACTTTTATTAAATAACTATTAATTAAAATATATATAATATTTATAATAAAATTAAAATTAAATTTACATATATAATTATATCTATTTACACAAGTGCAGGCCAAACTTGTTATTAAAGCAAAGTCTATTTATATATTATTTTTATTACTTCTAATTACATTAGAGAAAGTGTATTTATTTATTATTTATATTTTTTTAAAGCAAAGTCTATTTATATATTATTTTTATTACTTCTAATTACACGGGAGAAAGTCTATTTATGTATTATTTTTATTATTTAAAAGCAAAGTCTATTTATGTATTATTTTTATTATTGATAGCATGCACTTAAGTCTATTATTTAAAAGCAAAGTCTATTTATGTATTATTTTTATTATTGATAGCATGCACTTAAGTCTATTTAAGCATCTATTTATTTGAGGTGATGGAAAGGAGAGCGGGCGAAAGAATTAAATAGAGTTGTGGATAGTGAGTGGGCATGAGGTATTAAGGATAAGGCGGTATTGTGGAAGGTGAAATAGTTTTGAAAGGGCGAGTGGAAAGAAAAAGAGGGCAGGAGTGGGAGTGTATAAAACCGCTCGTATTCAAATTTCGTTACTCAATTGCCGATAATTGGAAGGTTTGCGTAGAAATCGGGGGGACTGGGAGAAGCAACTCACACAGATTGGTAGCAGGAAAGGCAAGGCAGGGCAGCCAATGAGAGCACAATTCTGCCTTGCTGTTTTTGGCCCCCTGCAGATTACACTGCGCGCCTGCCACAAATACACTTAAAACGCCTCAAATACACTTCAAGATTCATTGAACAAGCACATACATAAATTCTTCTGAGAGTAGATTTCAGAGAAAAAGGAGGAAGCCCATGGAACAACATCAGGCGGGAGCGGGGGCAGGAAGTGGAGGAGGAGGAGGAGGAGGAGGGGGAATGTATGGAGGGGCAGCGTACCAGCAGGTGATGCATCAGCAGCAGCAGCAATTGCAGTCGTTTTGGGCATTCCAGATGCAGGAGATCGAGCAGGCGAGCGATTTCAAGAACCATCAGCTGCCCTTGGCTCGCATAAAGAAGATCATGAAGGCGGACGAGGACGTGCGCATGATATCAGCGGAGGCCCCTGTTCTTTTCGCCAAAGCTTGCGAGATGTTCATCCTGGAGCTCACCCTGCGGTCATGGATCCACGCCGAGGAGAACAAGCGCCGGACTCTGCAGAAGAACGATATTGCCGCAGCCATTACTCGCACTGACATCTTCGATTTCCTTGTAGACATTGTGCCCCGTGATGACCCCAATGCTAAGGATCCTGAGGCATTGCCCCTCGCTCGCGACGCCGCTTATTTTTACCCCCATATGACCATGCCCTTGCCCATGCCCTTGCCCCCGCCCGTGCCAGGTCAGCCGCCCTCTGTTATGCTTGGCCGCCCTGCCCCTGCTGCAATGCAGATGGATCCTTCGCTTTACATGCAGCCGCCCAGGACCTACGCCATGGCTCCACATCACCTGTGGCAGCAACAGCAGCAGCAGCAGCATCAGCAGCAGCAAATTCTTGATGGGCAGGCCTACGGCATGGCCGACGGGCAGCCCTTCATGCAACAGCAAATGCCGGACGGGCAGTCTTACGGAACTCCGCCCCCTCCTTCCGAGTGAAAAGCTCAACTGTCTTACGGAGCCTTATAGAGGTTTAATTTTACCTTGTTTTGTAATCCTTGCTCTTAATTACTCGCTTCCTTAGAACATATTTGGACTTGGTTCCTAATTACCGTCTATATGATACGTATGATACGTATGCTTTTCAATTCGGTCGTCTTTAGCTTTCTGCAATTGTGCCGTTTGGCGTTCTCTTCTCATTTTTTTTTTCCTTCCAATCATCTTTCTTGTAAGGCAAGAATGTTTTGGCCAAAAAGAAAACAACCTGGGTACCTAAATAATAGATAACACAGCGGTTGTTTAAGCTTTTACTAATGTACTCAATTTTGTAATTTCTGCCAGTCTCTTCTGATTTTTGTCTCCAGTCGTCTTTTTTTGAGGGTAGGAATGAATGCTTTGGCTTGAAATTGAACAGCCTGGGTACCAGAAATAACAAACAACACACCGGCTGTTTAATTTTTACTATTGCTTTGAGAGGAATCTTTTTTTGTATGTTGGCAATTGAAAGAAAATTGTGTAATCGAATTAAGGTTTCTTACTTTCTGTTACATGGATGGGTGTTTCTCTACTAACAGACTTGAAGCTTGCGACTTAGCTTCTAATGTCTGTCTCTCTAGTTTTCTGTTTTAGGACAGATAACAATATTACTTGGCAAGTCTTTTAAGAAATTTAAACATTTTAGTGCTTAAAACATTATGGTACTTATAATTTAACAGAATTTCTTTCAATTTTGTTGAAGATTTTGCCATTCAATGCACGATAAAGGGATATTGTTTTCTTTCCAATGAGGGGCATTTATAGATAACAGGATATTGTATTCATTCCAATGAGTGGTATTTGTGCATTGCAAGGTTTGTTTCCGTGTAACAAACTTTATTCATATTGTGATCATACATTCCCTCAACTAGATTTGTGTTATGTGGATGTTTCAATGGGCATCCAATATCCTAAAACCTATCTATGTGAACAACTTAAAAGTAATAACCTAATTAAACCAAGTTAATTATGATAGGTTTAGTTTATTAGACTTTTCTAGTATAATGTATTGAATATAGCTTATACATTGTAGTGCAATGACACAAATTCCTAATGTTTCCGGGCCCCCCTTACTATATCTTGTTCATGAGACTCAGAGAATAGTTTTCGCATGTGATCTGAGACTTGCCCACAATTTAGACTCGAGATAGAATAGTTTTTGCATGTGATCTGAGAGTTGACTTAATCGCAATTTTACATACTCTCAATTAATAGTGGGAATGGCCACACAACATTTCCCCAGCGAGATACAGTCTATCTAACTCTCGACCAAGAATAGGGATACTTGCAGTTACCAAGGATCATGCAAGTGTGGATAGAGATGCACCTGCTACATTCTAATTCATCAATAGTTCTTTGTATCATAATAGTGGAGTACATGATATGCTTTGCTTGTAGAGTATACTGCAAATTATGAACATCCTGATGGAGTACATATTACCAATTATAATTATATGTATAGGGATTGTTAAATCAACATTCCTGAAGAATGAAACATTATATCAAACAAGAGCCTTTGTCATATTTGTAGCATCTTAGTTAAGTTTTCTGACAAGCTTTTTTTCTCACAAATCTCTGTAGGGTTGTTCCTGGTGCTGGTCTTTAGATGCCAGGGTATCCATCTGTTAAGGAAAGCTCACTCCTCCCCTATGCCTTGTTGGTCTTCCCTGCTCTACAAAGTGTGGTAAAAACCTTGGTCAAATATTATAAGGTGCTATCAGCATATATAAAACAACAGCATAAAGATTGAATCATAATAGAAACATGTACGATAATCAAATAAAAGGTCAAAGTAATCAACTACCATAAACAAATTGAATGGCACCATTGAACTTGAATGGATATCACAGAATGAAGCAGTAGTTACAATGAGTGTAATAGAGTTGCAATAGAACGAGACTTACACGAGACATGCATTTGTCAACGCATTGAACAAATACAACAATCTTATATCAAATTCACTCTTAAGCATACATCCTCATCTAAATTGAGCTAAGATCTTTAACATCACATACTGATCAATCGATTGCAACACAAAGGATGTAACTATGATGCAACAATTGTGGATCTTGAAGATGCATAACATCAATCCAATTATGTTTATTTATTCAACAATTATAAGGTAAATCTTTGTCAATGACGCAGAAAATGATAATAAGTGTCTTAAAGTTTTAATTCTATTTTACATGCAAATTTAACTATGGTCAATATAAAAATATAAGGATGACGACCTAACCAACGGATCCCTAAACTACCATTACAAGACTTAAATTAAATTGTCTAATCACAGCAATTGTAAGAAAACATGCAAAGAGCCCTGATGCATACATATTGAAACATGCTTAATCATTAGAGCGATAAGCATGACCTATGAATAATAATGACTGATAATCACAAAGTCGCGAGTCAAATTTGTAAGCAAGCATCCTAATAGAGGAAAATCAAGTCTATATCATACTCAAGTAAACTAATTATAAACTTAACAATTAACAATAGGCAAAATATCTGAGATACATTTATGCCATACAAAATTAGGAAAGATGAGAGTGCGTCAAGGGTCGCAAAAATTGTGCCTCACAGAGAACATGATTGCAACACTGTTTTAGAGGAATGCTGTTAGGCATATCTCAAAAAGTGAACCTTTCAGTAACATCTTGGAGATTTACTGGTGGAGATAGTGGTTATGGTTGAACCTCTAGTGAAAACAATTGGATCACGAATATTGAATATCTCTTTTTGAGTAAATGTGTCATTGGCAGGAATTGATCATCATGGAGTTTTCGCTGGCTACCTGGAAAGTTCAAATTCTATACCTTTGGATTAAAAATTCATGAAAAGCTTCAAGAAGTCTATCTCAACATTGTTGCATCCATGTCTACCATGGGAATAGCAACCAGAATGCTATCCAAAGAATAATCACCTGCAGGTATCTTAATGTTGTGGCACCTACCTGAGCAACTAACTATACCACCATTTGATTTCAAGAATTGAAATTTTGGGGTTAGATAAATGAATCAAGATAGATGTGCTACCAGTTTGCTATCTATCAAGTTATGGCTGCTTCTAGATTCAGTCAGCATTGTAATTTACTTCTTTTTTAGGAATGGATTTGAGGATAAAGCATGATAGGGATGGGTGATTGTTTAATTTATACTTCTCCTTGTTCATCCACAGGTTCGATGACCTCCTTGTTTTCATTTAATGCTCTCTTAAGTATAGAATAGATTCCTTGTGCTCTATCTACTTTCGCATGTGAAGCACAATCTTTTGTCTTGTTTATCTTCCATTTGGTGAATTGTCAATCTAGCTGGTTATGGAAGAGAGGATGTTGGAGGGCTACGATCTTTAAAACTAGTTGATAACTGTTGTCTGGTAGCCAAATGTCTTTCGCTTACTCTGCAGGCTTCATTTGTCATGGTTGTAAGACAAGGGGTTGCAAGAAGCCTTATGTTATGTTGAATTTGATCCTTCAGTCCTGAAAACAAGCCCAGCATGTTGTCATCCAAAACACGTTCCATGTGCAGGCTCAGGGTTGTGAACTGGTCAATGTACATTTTAATTTTTCTTGTTAGTTCAAAGCTTGGCTAGCTGATTAAAAAATTGGCCAAAAAATTTATCGCTGTAATGCGTCATTAGTTATTCTGCAATGATTAACAATGTGATAATGTGGTTTTTTTTCTTTCCATATAATCATGATACCATATGAATTGTTGTGGCTTCAAACAAAGAGGTGCAATAATTACTTTTTTTGCTGTGATATGTAACTTCTTGTAAATTGGAAAACTGCTTTATTTTACTTATCCATGTGATTGGATCTTAATGAACAAATTTTCATATCAATTTTGTGAATAAAATTTTGTGGACCCAAATGAAAATCTTTGATTTGGTGCCTTTTGGTGAGAGAATTGGTTCTGCAGGGAAGAAACCATTGACTTTGAAGCCAGTTGCATTTAGGCAATGAAGCCCTGGATTTGGGTCATTTGTTGAGGAAGATGATCAAGAGTTGTCTGTGTCGATAACTCACATTGTTCATGCTATCCATGTTTTGCTGAAGCATGGTTACCAACGGTTGCATTTTTGCCAGATCTACATCCTCCATTTTCTGTTGAAGTTTAGACACAGTTGAACTCATAAAATTTATGCAATTGTCACATTATTGTGTCTCCTCCACTTCTGAATCCATATACTCCTTGGAAGGAGTCTTCCACGATGTGGCAGCAGACCATACCCCTCCTTAGATAGAAGGCCCTGCTGTGTTGACCTGGTCTATAATATAGGGTAATCAACAACTTATGCACTTGAATTTACCTTTTTGAGACGAATCCAATGAATGCTATAATTTTCAAAGGTCTGTAAAACTTTCCAAGACCAAGAAAATGGGGTTGGCAAACACTTTCATTGTTGTGATTCCCTTGTTGAGATGTATCGAATGCTTGCTATAGTTCAACAGTGTGTGAAAATCCAAATTCTAGACCTTTTATTAATACCCAACCTGTCTGCCATGTTCAGAGGAAAACTATTAATTCTTATGTGTTAAAAGTTTTTGATTTGGACCCACAACTAGACAATGAACAGAAGTCTGAACTGGATTCTTAGCAGAGTGACTGTATATCTGAAGCAAAGATAAAGACAAATTGGGAAAAAATAACTGATTTATTAGGGATATCACCCATGTAGAAGGTCTAATGCCGCTAGTAATAGAATTACTTTATCACAAGAGCAGAATGGTAGCATATATTGTAGATCCACAAGATAGCAAGTGTACAATCACAGAATAAATATGAAAGAGAAAAGTACAAAAGACCCACATGATATGGGTGAAAAGAAAGCAGAGCATTGGATATTAAAATGAGCCACTTTGAGGGGAAAATCTCCCAAGGTTTTAAAACATGTTTAAAGAAGACAAATATTTTCTAATTCATTCCTAGCGTATGACACACAAAGTCTCCGCCATTTCCATACTGTAGACCCCACAAAGTCTTCACCTCAAAGTGACTCATCCTAGTGTATGATACACAGAAAGTATTCGTTTTCAAAGGAATAAAACAAGAAATTGGGTTTGCAGGAGAATAAGGAAATGACTTGTTGAAGGGAGGACAACTGGATGATTTGGAGATCTAGGGGGCCTTCTTAGCAACTGAGAAATTGCTATACTAACATGTTTGACTGCAACCAAACTTGTCACTCACAGCTAGTTTTGAATGGAAGAGCCAAGAACAGAGCAGTAGGCATTACTAGAAGGTTTTATGGACATATACTTTTGTAATTGAAGATGAGGCAATAACATATTTTTTGTGATTTGTAGAAAGGTTTTGCAACCATACATTTGAGGAAAGTCTGAGCAGGTATGAGTGTGTGTGCAATTGGTAGATTTCAGGGTAGTGGCCTCATGCTTTTATAGGTATTTGGATACCAATTTTCAGTGTAAGAAGTGTGTACGCCAGAATAAGCTAGCTTTGCAAGATGGTGGTCCAAATGGGTAGAGATGTTATGGATCATGATTTACTTACAAAGAGCATAGGAGGCGATATCCTCGCATATGATGCCAATTTTGAAGACTAAACTGAAGGACATTAATGAGGCTTGTTCTGAAGTTGGACAAAGAAAAAGGGTCCTTCCTCTCTAAATCACCCAAAAACAGCTAGGTGTTTGACTTCAAAGCCTAAAGAAAACAGAAAAAGAAAAGGAAAGTATGATGCTGTTCCTACTGTCTTTAGGAAGGAACTAAAAGACATTGTGGGCAGCGTGATGTTGATGGCGATTTAGATTAAGCATTTTAGAAACTACACCTAGAGTTGCATCTTTGGAGAAACAAGACAAGTGGAATGCAAGATGTAATTTCAAGGCGGATGAGAGGGTGGTTTGTACCCTAGTCTACAAATGGTTATACATGAATAACAACGATGCTCTTGACAAGAATGAATTGACCAAGATATTTTATAAACTAGGAAGTCTAACGCTGTGCACTTGTTGATTCCTACTTACATGCAAATATGATTTCTAAGGAGTTGCTAGACAATATTGGTTTAGAGGTACATGATAATAACAATCCTTATTTTTTTGGGATAAGTGAAAAAAGAGTTGAGATAGGGGTAACAAAACAATGAATGGCTAAATTTTGCTATTAACAAGCATTGCGAATGTGTGTCGTGTAATTTTTGGGAGCCATTCAATTCAGGTCAGTCAAGGAAGTTGCCAATCAAGGTAGGTTGGTGAAGGAAGTCATGCAATCATGAGTTGTAGAAAGAGTTGATTCAATAAAGTTTGAGTCCATGTGTGGTACCTGCAACACTAGCACTAACCTTGTACAAAGGTATATCCAAACTTTTTGTGTTTAGTGCTTCAAAAAAAGAAATTGGAAAATTCTAGTGGGAAGTTTGCTTTACCTGATGAGGAAGTTCGTCCATGCAATTCCTCACTTATGTTGTCTACTAATGAAGAGCACAAATGGATGGAATATGTTACAATAGTTCAGAGTCTTTGAAGAACCAAAGCAGTTGCCTCCTAAAATAGCCACAGAATATGAAACTCAGTTGCTATTGGATACTCCTCTTCCCAGCATTGGGATTTGTATGCAATCACTATTGAAGGCCAACACGATAAAAACACAACTGCAACATCTTAGTACCTTGCCATGTGCCTTGTCTATTAACGTAGTACTTTAGAAAGATGGTTCTTGGAGAGCAGGCGTTGTTTTTGTGCTTTGATCAAGATAAACATCAAGAATATGTGCCCTCCTCCATGGATTGATGGTCTTTTGGATCATCAATAACATGCTAAGTATTTTACCAAGCTTGGTATGAAATTTAACTATTGACAATTGAGGATTAAGGTAAACGATGTGTGGAATACAACATTCAAGACAAAACAAGGTTATATAAATGGTTACTTTTCCTTTTGGGTACTGCAATGCACTTGCTATTTTTACAAAAGCCATGAATGAGATGCTTGGGCCATTTGGAAATTCTTGTTTCATTGTTTTCTTACATGATGTTTTGATTTATAGAAATTTTTTGATGGCATATAAATTATATGAAAGAAGTTTTACATGTTTTGAAGGAGAATAAGGTGCTCACGAATGAGAAGTTTGAGTTTGCATGGCGATCTCTTGTCCACTTCGAATGTGATTGGAGATGGAGAGCTTCTTACTGATCCAGCAACTGTATATGCCATTTGGAATTGGCTAAAGATTTCTGGTGTGGTATAAACAAAGGAGCTTTGCGGGTATAGTTAATATTCAAGGAAGTTCATTTGATCTTTCTCAACCATTGTTATGCCTTTGTATGCTCTAATACTAGATGGACAGTCCCTTGGGGTGTTAAGCTAAAGTACATTTGATGGCTTTAAGATGAGGATTGGCGATGCTTTAGTGTGGGGTTTTCCGAATTTGCAGCAGTGTTTTGGGGTAGAAATTGATTCAATTATTCCATGGTGGTTTTCCTGCTCCAAGGAGGTAAGCTAATATGTTATCATTAAGAATGATTCCTTGTTTTGGTTTGGATTTGTTGTACCTACGATAACAAACTTTACACTCTTGTTCAAGGGGTTGAGAAATGAAAGCATCATTTCATCAATAAGAAAATTACTGTTCATACAGATCATCAACCATTCAGATATTTACAAGCTTAATAACAGTTGCAACAAACTAGGCATTGTAAGTGAATATATTTCTTAAATCCTTTTATTTGGTGATTAAGTGCAGGAATGGTATGCCTAAACCTACAGAATTTTCAGCATGGGTACAGTAACCTAGTTTGAGCATTTTGTGCAAGTCTTATTTGAAGCTAATGAGCAGAATGCAAATTTTTGGAGAGCCATTCAGCATGTTGGCTCTTGAACAACAGGTTGTGAGACTTTACAAGACTTTTATCTCTAGGATGGGTGGTTCTATAGGTAAAGGAGAATGTAAATGCCAAATTAAGGAATCATTCAGTTTACAAGATAAGGCAACATTTCTAAGGTTGCAGGCACCGAAATAGTTGCAAATATTCAAAGATACATGTATTGGCCCAAGATGCAAGTTGATGTTCCAAGAGGATGTGTATTGTGTAATACTAGCTAGCCCAGTAATTGAAAGTTGGGTATGTACTGTCTCTTTCGGGCTATTTTCAGCCCATAAGAGAGTATCTTCATGAATTTTGTAGGAGGATTGACCACGTTAAATAGAGGGCATGACTATTTGTTTGTCATTGTGGACCAATAAGAACTATCAATTATGTTCTCATTCTTTGTAAAAATACTCTAAATGCAAGTGAACTAGCTGAATTGTTGTTTTTATGAATGGGTGCATTTTGGTTTGGTAAGTTCTATTGTTTCGGATAGGGACTCACTGTTTGTGGTAAGTTCTTGGAATATGTGGTAGAGGATGGAAATTAAGCTGAGGAGTCCACCAAATGAATGAATAGATAAATAACTAAAATGGTAAGCAAGTCCTTGATTCAGCTCTTGAGAGGATATACTTGGAAGCTTGCTAAGAATTGGGATGAGAACATCGTTTATATATGCATTCTTATTGTATATCCTTGCATATTTCTGCTATTAAGTCTCCTTTTGAAACATGGTCTTGTTATTTGCCATAAAGTGCAGCCACACATGATTTGAGATAAAATGGATTTGGATATCCACAAGTTCAAAAAGTTCATTGAGAAGATTCAACAAATACACATCCAAGTGTGCAAGGAAGGTTAAGGGAGTCACACACCAAGAACAAAGAGAGATACGACCAACATTGTTTTGAGCACAAATTCTGAATGAGACAAAGTTTGGGAACGAGCAAGCAAATACTCAAGGGGGAAATCAAGAATCTGAAGCAATTATGGTATGGCCCATTTGAGATCATTGAGCAGGTTGGAAATAAAGTTTTTAGACTAAATTTGCTACCAGAAATTTTTTAGACTAAATTTGGAACCAGACATGAAAGTTTATGTATTTCTTAACATAGAAGATCATCTCTTTGAGCCTTCCATGTTGGATGATGATGAAGAGATTTTGCCATCTTCCATTGTTCTCAAGGACAAGGAGGGTGTAAGAGACTTGGTAGGTTGGTTTCAAGGGGCAAAGACTGGGCAAAGCAAGGTGATATTTGAAGTGTTATTTCTTCGTACATACATTCCTGTGCTAAAGAGCTGCTGAATTTAAGGTTAATAACTTAATATAGCTGTAAAACTCAATACAAAACAATTGGTTGTAAACAGCCATGCATTACTGTAAAAGCACAATTTTTTAGATTAGGATCAAGCTGGGTGAGTTTTAAACAGCACATTCTCAGCTTTAATTTGTTTAGGTGGCTCACCCAAAATCATATTCACTGCTTCAGTTGGACCCACTTATTAGTGTGATTTAAGATGAACCACCTAAACAAGTCAAATATTTGAGTGTACTATTTATTTTGATTAATGTATTGGGATCAATACAAGTGACTCTGGATAAGAACGAGGCTTTGTTGTGATCAATGCACAGTTGTATATAAACAAAGAACTCAATCCAATTCGTAACCTGCCATTTGGGATCTTTGCCAACTCATAGATAAGCCATTCCCATGTAACCGAGACTGTATTACACTCACAATTATTGCTTCCCATAGTGGCATTTCTAGCTGCTTTTTACTCAAACTTTACTCTATGTAGAGTAGTTTGTTCAGGTAGTAATGTGCCTCCTAAAACCAATTTTAGTGTTTACCTGTCAATTGAGGTCTTCACTGTTTGGGGACCAAAAGGCTCCCCTTTGTGGGGAGGTGTCGTCCAAACTGGTTTAATCTCATTAGTTACTTTCTAACTCATTTCTAGTGTATTAAACATGTAGACAAGACTCATTTTGGAAGGGATATGACATTGCTAGGTTTGCAAGAGAATGTGGAAATGCCCTGTTGAAAGGAGTCTACTTGGATGATCCGGACATCTACAGGGAATCCCAATTTGGAAGAAATTGCTATGCTCGACAATAGCCAATTTTTGCAACCAAAGCCAAGAATTGAGAAAATTGAGAAGTTGGCATTCCTGGGAGCTTTTGTGGACATCTAGATTCTTAACTCTGCTGTAACCAAAGTGAAGCTACACCAATCTTCATGTGATTTGCAGAAGTTCTTTCATGTTATTGGGCTGTAACTATGCATTTGAGGACAATCTATGAGTTTTTATTAGTGTTAGCGCAGTTGGGAGTTCTGAGGATAGAGAAATTTTGAGGACAGTTAGGTGTTTGGAAATCAATTTTCATTGTAAGATGTCAATGGAGGTCTCGAGGAGGTAGTAAACCTTGTAATCAACATTTGAATATAGTGGTCCAAGGGGATTTGATATAAGGGAATTTGCAAGGTCATTATTTTTCAAAAACATTTACCCATCATCTATAATCATCTAAAATCATCTATAATCATCTAAAAGGCTTGTAATGAACCCTGCGGGAATGTAATTGTATATATGTTTATTTTTGTCTTTTGTTGCCCTCTAAGGATTTATTTTTTCCCTTTAGTTTTCCTTACCAGTAGAGTCAAATGGCAATGACAATTAACATTTAATAATCAGTATGCAATTATTAAATTCACTTGATCCTTCTTTATTTTTTACCCTTTTACTTCTATTCCTCATTTATTTTTCTTTAAGACCATGGAGGCCTAAACTGGTTCATTACTAACTAACCTTTTAGACTGGACAGATTCATCTGGTTCGGTCCAAATTTTAATATTGTAGTGCAAATTTTTCTGAATCTTTTTGAAAGTTTTGACATCCTGAACAAATGATTCTTTTTTTAACCTGGTAAGTATGATTGTTAGTGTTGATTTATTCCAGTGTACCCCGGGGACGCGTCCCCCCCCCAAATCCCCAACGTCCCTGAGACAGGGACGCACTGGGGACGGGGGGACGTCGTTCCCGCGTTTTTGGCGGAGCCACCCATCCGCTGCCGTTTTGTCGGGGACGCGGGGATGTCCCGGCGTCCCCCTTTGGGGATAGGGGATGCAAAAGAGTCCCCGAAGGAGACAGGGGACGCAAAAGAGTCCCCCTCGGGGACGGGGACAAGGGGACGCAAAAGAGTCCCCCGAAGAGGACTCCTTCACTACATTTTGGGCCTTGGCATTTTGATTTTGTAGCTTGTACTTGTTTTGATATTCATATCATGCTACTCGATGTAATCATCTGATTTTTATGATTAGATAGTGATACTCAATGCTCATAATTTTGATGTGTCATATCTATTATAAATTTATATAATAGAAGTTTAGAACTCTTCCATTTGCTGATTCGACTATTTATAATTCTGTTGTTCCATGTTCAATGTTCAATGTTCAATGTTCAAACTTCAATGCAACGTTCAAGTATTTACTTTTAGTAATTCTAGTTTACTATTTTACAGTTACTGACAACTGTTTTACATCTTTGTCTTATATTGTTATACATTTTTTCATAACTAGCAAGTACCACATGTATAGTATATACACCCCTCCGGTCCCCCCGCCGTCCCCAAATTGAGGCCCCTCTGTCCCCCCTGCCCGGAAACCTGTCTCCCCCGTCCCGACGTTCCCCTGTCCCCAGGGCGGTGTAACTATGATTTATTCTATTCTAGAGTAATCTTTGTCTGAATATTAGAAGACTGGCTTAATGAGCTTATCTGATTCCTTTGGAAGGTCTCTCTCTCTCTCTCTTTCTCTCTGCTCAAATGTGCTGAACTTTCTCTCGCAATGGTCCGCTCAGTCATATTATTACATAGTTCTCATCAATTATTTTATTCCATACATGTTTTGTTACGAAGAATTTCTTCGGCTACTTTGCTACAAATGCTTGATTAATTATATAAAGCTCTTCTTTCCAGCAGTTTTCATTTTTTGTTCCCATTCAGAAATTGCTTTTGGCAGTAGATGCTATTTTGAAAATTAAAGGATTTTTTAATTTCTCTTAGCATGTTTGGCTTTTAAGGCTTTATCTTTATGGTTTATAAACCCTCTTCCATTGTGCTGAAGGATATTGTCATCATTATTTGTTACATATCAGAGTAATAACCACAGACCCGACAGTGATTAAGTCATAGTTCCGTGGAGTCTCAGGACAAGGGTACTAAGGGTCGTGATTTGAAGATGACAGCAAAATATATGTAATACTTTTAAAAAATAATAATAAAAATATAGACAAGGAACAAAACATGGAACTTTCAAATACTCAAACATATTTGATATTGCATTGGATGAACAATGAAACTGCCGAATATCAATATATCTATATTATATTCGAAATGACGATTACAATAAAAAATACAATTGGCGAATTGCCCAATGCCTCTAATCATCACTTATCTCAAAAATTTGCTCCGAATTCCTTATCACTTGAACTGCTAGAGTCCTCAAGTTCAAGATCCTCTAATGCAATGCCTCTAATCATCACATGTCTCGAAATTTTTCTCCGAGCTCCTTATCCTTTGAACTGCTAGAGTCCTCAAGTTCAAAATCCTCTAAGGCAATACTAACCAACACTGTTTGTGATACAGATTCATCAGCTTGTGTTGGCTTGTTTGGCTCTACATACCATCATTCTATTGGTTTCCTTGTACATAAGCTTGTTGTGATCAATGTGATGCAAGGCACTATATACAAACTTCTTTGCTTTCTTAGAGGTAAGTTGATTCCTTTCATTAGGGTGGAAACTATCACTAGACAATTTTCTCAACACCAAAAGAAACAAAATCCCTGAAAGAAATATTGGTTCAAATATTGTTAAATTTCTCATAAAAATTTTATTCAAATTGGCTAAAGAAATATATTTA
This sequence comes from Thuja plicata, assembly GCA_018584345.1. Taxonomy (NCBI): domain Eukaryota; kingdom Viridiplantae; phylum Streptophyta; class Pinopsida; order Cupressales; family Cupressaceae; genus Thuja; species Thuja plicata. Next base: position 2,490,451 of record MU227366.1, read on the forward strand.
TAATTTAAGAAATAAATTTGAATACCTTATTTATAAAATATTGCTATTAAAATATGATATTTAATTGTTTTCATCAATGATTCACCTGTGAAATTAAAATAACTAATTAAAATTGAAATTTGTAACAATATAAATTCAAATTGTAAACACCTAAAACTTGTCATCTAAAATTAATAATTTACTAATTAGTTACTAAATTGAACAATAGAATTGAAAAAAGAAAAGTCATAAAGAAACCTACCTTGAAGCTTCATGCTCTCACTATTCTTCAGTCCTATTGCTCTCTCAACCTATTACTCTTGCCATTTGCTGGTGCAACTTTTAACTTTGTCGTTGATATTTAGAAGTGATTTGGAATGAGGCTTATATGCTTGTTTATCATTTTTTGGCAAGTGTTTAGAGTTTGATTAGAGCCCATAGGCCATTAGGGTTAGGGTTTTGGGCACACAATTTTTGATTAAAAAAATAACATTTCTTGTATTTGTTGTAGGGGACGCTTGGAAGTCCCTAAGAGGGTCGAGAGACTCCTTAGAATTGCCTAGATGTCTTGGGGATGTGCAAGAGTCCTCAAACCATCCCCAAATAAGGTGGATATCTTGGAAATGCTTCAGGGTTTTGGAAATAGTGGGGTTTATGAGTCAGATACGCCCCCATTAACACTGGATTTAATAAATTTAATTGGTTAGGATGGAATTTCTACAAGTTGGGCTATCTTGAAAGGTGATTCTAATTAACACAATCTTTCCATAAGGGTCTATTTAGTTATCTTATTTTGATTGCAGTTCTTTTCAATTAAAATTTTTAGTTGTGTTTTATTATCATATAATTTCCTCGCCAACTTTGCTACAACTGCTTGATTAATTTTGCTTCTCCACAAATGGGTCTTGTTAATTGTTTCTAGGCTAGTAAAGGAACCTTGTGATCAATTATTGTGGATTGTAAAAGAAAGATCGTTTGAAGTTGATCAAAATAACTAGGTACATGTTGAGGATTTTCTTTCATCATTGACGTCATAACCTTTTGCCTCTAGAGCTAAAGGTTTTTGCTTATGTTTATCCAAGAGCTATCTAAATGCATTTGGGAAAAATCAATATTCTAGTGACGTTCAGTTTTTCTTGTTCTCTTTGTGGATGTTAGAAATTCCTGTCAGATTTTAATTTCTTGTCCTAGCGCTTCTAGAGTTGTTTGCAATTTCTAATGTAAGCTTCAGCAATGGAGATAAGGAATTTCTTTGTATAGTCTTTGGATTCAATGAGACATATCTGTGAGTTATTTTTCAACAAAAAAGAGGGTTGCTTTTGAATCACTCTGAATGCATTCATTATATTAACTATGAAAATCAAATGTTTTTAGAGTTTGATTGATAAATTTATTAAATTTAAAATTACCATTAGCATTTATCAAAAATTTCATGCAAAACATTTAACGATCATGGATAAACACTTGGGAAACAAATCAATCAATAATTGTTGTTCTTGGAATGTACTGTGTATGGGGCAGATTTTTTTTCTTCTTCTAAAAAATGGAATGTAGTAGCATGGCAATGCATTTTATGTACAAAGGCAATATAATGATACTGCTTTAAAGAGTTAAGCCATTTTATGTGTGTTAACAAGAGTGAAGAATTCTTCTTTATTCCTCTAGCATACATGATCATCTTTATTAATGCTCTAGATTCTTGAGAAAAATGAGCTGGGAATCTAATTGGGCAGAGAATTGAACTGGATGAAGACAAAACTCTCAAGCTTCTCATTCGGCAATTGGAACCTTTAATAATTTTTTTGGATTATCGAATACCTTCTAGGTTATGTTTTGCAGCAATTGGTCTCGAGCTTACTTTTTCTTGGAAAAAGGATTCCACAAGAAAATTCAAAAGATAAGTGCTAATTGCCAAAGTGATCCATCATCTTGTGTTTTCCATTCCGAGGACAAGTTATTGAATTCATATAATGCATTTAAAGAGTAAAATTTGTGTAGAACTTTATATGACATTACCATTTTGGGTCCAAATTGTTTTTGACTTTTCTTCTGTAGAACTTTGATTTGTGGTGAAGATGATCCAACTAGCATCTATCAAAAGTTTCATACAAAACATTAAACGATCATGGATAGACACTTGGGAAACAAATCAGTCAAAATTGTTGTTCTTGACATGTACTGTTTGCGGGGCAAATTCTTTTTTTCTTCTTTTTCTGAAAAATGGAATGTAGTAGCATGGCAATGCATTTTATGTACAAAGGCAATATAATTATACTGTGTTAAAGAGTTAAGCCATTTTTATGTGTGTTAATAAGAGTGAAGAGTTCTTATTTATTCCTCTAGCACACCTAATCATCTTTATTAATGCTCTAGATTCTTGAGAAAAATGAGATGTGAATCTAATTGGGCGGAGAATTGAACTGGATGAAGACAAAACTCTCAAGCTTCTCATTCAGCAATTGGAACCTTTAATAAATTTTTTTGGATTATCGAATACCTTTTAGGTTGTGTTTTGCAGCAATTGGTCTCGAGCTTACTTTTTCTTGGAAAAAGGATTCCACAAGAAGATTCAAAAGATAAGTGCTAATTGCTAAAGTGATCCATCATGTTGCGTTTGCCATTCTGAGGACAAGTTATTGAATTCATATAATGCATATAAAGAGTAAAATTTATGTAGAACTTTATATTACATTACCATTTTAGGTCAAAATCGTTTTTGACTTTTCTTCTGTAGAACTTTGATTTGTGGTGAAGATGATCCAACTAGAGAATACTATTTTTGTTCTTCAGTAAACATATATGGAACTAGTCAATTTTATAGAATGTCTTATGAGAATTTGTTTTATGCCTCTTGTAGACACCCAAAAATGGTTCACACATATGTGCCCCCTTTTTAACACGTCTTCTAATCAATAATATTGTGTCATCAATTACTAACATTTCTCTCATTTTGGCCGAATTGATCATTTTCCTAATCGATCCTAAACGTTCCTAAACCACACCAAATCTTCTTAAAGCAGTCCGAGTTAGTCCCAATACCTTCCTAATCAGTCCAAGATAATTTCAAACTCATTCGATCCTTTCAAAACCAATGTAAGGCATTGTCAAAGTTCATCGATGCCTTATCATTTCAAACCTTATCAATCTCTTTCAAAATCAATTCTTTGGCATTGTCAAAGATCATCAATGCCTCATCATCAAATCAATCTATGTCTTATCATTTTCATCATTTTCATCAATAGTGTTGTCAAATTTCATCAATGTTATCGTCATCATCAATATGATCCAAGTCAATTCAATAGCATTGTCAAAGTTCATCGATGTTATTTCAGATCATCATCAATTTGGGAGCATTATCAAAGTTCATCAATGTCTCCTCATCATTATCAATCCTTTGACATTGTCAAAGTTCATCGATGCCTCATCATTATCCTTCCAAGGCATTGCCAAAGTTCATCGATGCTATTCTTCAATCATCATTTTTATCATTATTTCGAGCGTTGTCAAAGTTCATCGATGCCTCGTCATTTCCTAAACCATTTTGAAACCATCAAAATCATTTTGCATCCTCACCAAAATCAAGTCAATTTCGCATCATTGTCACCATTTTTGTCAACAATCAATTAATTTGTCCTCTTGGGATGAATAAATAAATAAATTAATTTGTCCCATAGTTTATCCCTATGTCCTAATTGAATAAATAAATTGACTTTATTTATTCCCTCTTTCCTATGTCTCCACAATTAATTAATTGACTAATTTTCCATGTTGGAATTTCACAATTCCTATTTCTATTTTTCCATTTTTTGGTGGGAATGAATGAGTTTTTAAAATTCAAAATTTCCCTCCTACTAATTAGCCTCCATTTGTCATAGTTGTCATAGTTTATGACACTTTTTTATTTTCCATTGTCACAATTTGTCACAATTTATGACAAATTTCCCTTCCCTTCTCCACACTAATGTTCCCAATTTGATTTCTTACAATTTGTCATAATATGTCATAATACGATACTTTTCAATCTTCCAATTTGCACACCTAATTGCTAATTCTGCATTTTGGTCTCTCTTCCTATATCATTTCTATCAATTAAATTAACCATCGTATTTCGAATCTTCTCGGCATCATAATATCATGTTTCTTTCATTTTTTAAGTGCATTATGTCCATATGAGAGCTACGTCAACTCTTTTGGAGAAGCAAGAAAGAGCAAAATTGTCAAATTGAGGGTTTTAATTTGCATATCTTTTGTCTCAATTTCTTTTGTGTTTGGATAGGTTGATTTTGCATGCTTTAGAGTTTGATGGTTCCTCTCGTGTGCATATTTTCCTCATTTCCTATCCTACATTTGGTGAACCTGACGTGAAATCCAAGTTAATCCATTTATTGATATACATCCCTTTCATGCTTTCCAAATGCTAGAATCAATGTCACCATGTCCTCCAATTTCAACCAAGCCCATTCAAGAGAAACCTATTCAAATTCCTTCTCCATGTCAAAATATTGATCCCCTTCCAAGTCCCATTAACCTTCCACTTCCTAAGCAAGAACATGACCTCCCTTCCATTCTTCCTAATGATTCCATCCACAATCAAGAAAAAAACACCTTTATAATAGAATCCAATGATCTCTTGCCAAGTCAAGATCAGAGTGTACCCTAACCTTCATGCCCATTACAAGATTACACAATCCCTCCAAATCCTCCTCAATATCCCTCTACCCATACATTTCCTTGTTCTAATCCTCTAGATCTCCCACAAGATCCTATCCTGCCAAATGATCCCGTCATTGCTCCTATTCCATCACATGATCCCATTATTCCTCCTGATCTCCCTCATGATCCTAACACATCTATGCAATTTGTTCATGATCCCCTTACATGTCAAACGAGTTCCTCTTCTTCTATCCAATTTGGGTCACTTCATGATCCTACTAGTCCCCTTCCATATCATATCCACCTAATAATGGACTCACATCTTGTAGCAAGTATCCCACTGGTCGAAGCAAGTATTATCAAGTCAAAGGGTTAGACCTCCATGTAAAATGTATATTAGAACCCTTCCTTGTCAAAGAAAATTTTGATGGCCATGGTCATAGTAACAAATATCAATCTCAAGGCGTTGGTATCCCTTCAAAATCAAAATCCAAACATATACCTCCCCCTTCAAGCCTTCCATCCATCTTAGGTCCATATATTCATAGGTTCACTAGTTCTCAATCCGCTTACCCTTTCCCAAATGCAATCCATCAAAGGTACACACCTTGGAGAACCTACATGATGCAGAGGATCCTACACACTTACACAAAGTCTTAATTATTAAGGATAAACTTCTTCAATTCCTGAGTGAGATACAACTTCTCACATAATTTCCCATTCTACTTCACACTATTCCAACTTCTCCTTTAGGATCAATACATGGATCCCTCAAACTGTTCACACTCTCCTTACACTTCCAAAGACCTATCAATGGTAATACCAAACATTGGCCAACTCTCCCTTCCACCATACTCCACTCTTCAAACATCTATCTCTGATCATATACCAAATGCTGATCACATTCAATCTCTTATTATATTCAATGACTCAATGTCACCATATATCGTCCTCTTGACTTCTAACTGCATGCACAACTCCCAATGGTACACTATGACAACAATACACTTCTCATCATCCATCGAATTCTCATCATCCATCGACTTCATACAATTACACGCTTTAATAAACTCACACAAACTTCCAAAAACCGAATACATACCTCTAACCGACTGCAACCACCTTTCTAAATGGTTTTAATTGATTGGTTTATGTTGTCAAGTTGACAACCAAGTTGTCAAATCGACAACTTTCTTAATCTTTTACATTTGAATATCCTCCCATCACATTTAAATAGTCTTATAAAGGCTTTTAAAACCAATTTCTAACATCATACCCTAACCAACCTTTAAACCCTTACTTTAGTCCTCATTAGGCCACATATGCGTATATGGGCACTTTTGACCACATTAACATATTTTGATTCTAATTACATTCGAATGGAACTAATGGCCCAAACACATCAATTTATGGTCAAATAGACCCCCATTACATATCAAATTGACCTTTTTGGTCTTCTTAGTCTCCACATTCTGTTGGATCACCTTGTGACCCTAAGTGGTGTACCTTGGTCTTTTAGGTGCTCCTGCACCATACTCCCCACATTTGAAAATCTTCCAAGTCCCTTGGAAGTACCTACAACAAAAAGCATTAGAAAGAAAGAAAATTTCATCTTAAATCTTGGCTTGAAAACGTCCTCTTGTTGCCAACTTATCCTTGCTTGATTCTGCCCTTCATGGATCTCCTTTATCTTCACCATTGGCTTTCCATTCCTTGGCAATGTGAACCCCCATGCTGCTCACTGTTCTCCATTATGTCAGACTTCTCTATCTTCAACATCTCTGCTGTATACACCTGCAAAGTCATCAAATGTACCACCCAAAGGTACTCTCCTATCTTGTCACCAACATGCCACATCTCCATGTTTGGAGAGAACACCGAGTCTTGAGCCTCTTCATGGCCCTCCAACTCAACCTTAGCTTCTTCCCCTGAGACTAAATCACTCCTCACAATTTGAAACACTTCTTCATTCCATTCTTCTTGGCATACCAAACTAGTATCTTCCTTCAAGGCTGCTTCATGAGCCTCTTCATCACTTGTTGCCACAGGAGTACCATTCCTCTCTTCCATAAAAAACTTCCTTTCTGCTCCTAGCCTTTGCACATGCCAAACTATCTTCCTTCTAACCTTTAGAGACCAACTTGTTTCTATCCTTTGCAACCTCTCTCTATGCTCTTCTTACCTCTTCTCACTCTTCCTCCTTTCTTCCTCTAGGAGTGGTGCAAACCTTTCCATCCTTGCTACTTGTTCCTCTATAACCTTTCTCAAGTTTCTAATTTCTTATTGTCTCTCTCTTTCTCTTGTGGTTTCTTCCTCTCTTCTTCCTCATGTCTCTTCTTACCACTCAACAAATCTTTCAATGCTTCAAGAATTTCCATATCACTCATACCCATCTTGTACCTATCTAGGATTCCCAACTCTTACATCCAATATCTTCTTTCTCTGATACCACTATGATGCAGAGGATCCTACATAGTTACAAAAAGTCCTAATTAGTAAGGACACACTTCTTCAATTCCTGAATGAGATACAACTTCTCACATCATTTCCCATTCTATTTCACACTATTCCAACTTCTCCTTTAGGATCAATACAAGGATCCCTCAAACTGTTCACACTCTCCATACACTTCCAAAGACCTATCAATGGTCAGACCAAACATTGGCCAAATCTCCCTTCCACCATACTCTACTCTTCAAACATCAATCTTTGATCACATACCAAATGTTGATCACCTTCAATCTCTGATTATATTCTATGATTCAATGTCACCATATACTATCCTCTTGACTTCTGACTGCATGCACAAATACCAATGGTACCTTATTAGAACAATACACTTCTCATCATCCATAGAATTCAACCAAGGATCTCCTCTCACTCACTAAACCCATTTCATCACTCACCATTCACTATTAAAACTTCAATAATGACCATCTACTATGTCAACATAACTCTGTAATTGTCCTACTCCACCAACCTTGATAAAATAGGAATTTCCCCTTTTAACCAAAACCTTTGATGCCTTGGGACTCTAAATATTACAATATATTGGACCTTTCCCACACTTCACCTATTCTTAACACCCTGTCATCAATAATTCTTCCAACCAAAATCAAAACCTATTGTCCTTACTGTGTAGTTTATGACAGTTATACAAACTTCTGTAAACAATCACTAAACTAACCTTGTCTTGGACTCATAGCCCCTTTCATATCTTTGGAAAATCTCTAGAATTCCCAATATCCTTCTCACATCCCTCGTGATACTCATAAAAATTCACAATCACTGGTGTGGGCAAAGTCTTTCTCAACTACCCTTGTCATTGTTATGAAACAATGTCACAATCACAATTCACTGCTTCAAAAAACTTGCCAAACCTTGTAAGCTGAACTACAATCCTACGAATATATAATGCACATTACACCCCATCATTCTACCAACTTTGGGGTTTTTGACCACGTAAACTCTACAAGTTCTACATGGTTCTTCTTCTCGAGATACCCTAAGTAGGGGTTTTGTCAGTTTCTATTCAAAACCAAATATCTTCTTTAATATTTAATCAAAACTACTGCCACAAAAACCAAAACAATGTAGATTATATGTACTAAACCATGAAATCAATGGTTCTTCAAAATAATCACAAATCTTTTGAGATCAAATACCAAAAATTCATTATTATTGCTGACTGAACATGGAAAGTACAAGAAATTTAAATTATATTGATAAAAAACCTTGTTACACTGACTTACCCCCATTTTCCATCGGGAATTATATGCTTTAATAAACTCACAAAATATTCCACAAACTGAATACAAGCCTCTAACCGACTGCAATAACCTTTCTAAATGATTTTAACTAACTGACTTATGTTGTCAAGTTGACAACCAAGTTGTCAACTCAATAACTTTCATAATATTTTACATTTGAATATCCTCCCATAAATTAGTTGGTCTTTCCCACATTCCCTTCCACTCCAAAGAAATCCTACCTACACTTTGTTAGGAATAACAGTCCACCAACACAACTGAAGGTGGGGGGGGATGAATCAGTTGTGAGACAAATTATTAAACATTAATCTTTATAAAGAAAAACTTTAATCCAAATGATAACACAATAAATGCCAACACAATAACACAATCCTTTGTTGTCGAGGAAACCCTGTTAAAGGTAAAACCCCAGTGGAAATTAGCACCCACAAATGATGTACTGAGAGTATAGTATCCCTGTTAAAAGATTTAGCCCTATTAGGAGCTTATTGATGCATTACAGTACATAGTTCCAATTAAAGGACAAACCCTATTAGGAGTCAAGAGTAACAGTGGGCTCATTGCCAAGGCACACTGCCTAAAGAAGGTTAAATGAACCCTCAGGACTTACAGTCCAAAATACAAGTGTATATGAGAAATATAAAATCTAGTGAAATGTATGATAGAAACTACCTTTACTTGGTCAGTTCCAATGAAGTAACATAATCACAACCTGCTCTACATCCAACCGACTTCACACAAACAAGCTCACAGCTTCCACACTTCGCTGTCTCTTCCACAATCACATTTTCCACTTCGCATACGTCATTTTCAAACAAGAAAAGATATCTCATATATACCCTATTACAATAATTTATTAGGTTGGCCAATTAGGCTTTGCCAATATACAAATAATTATTTAATCCCTTGCTAAGATACACACGATACCTATAACAAGTAGACATCAATTATAATTCTTTAAATATAATCCAAGATCCATAATCCACACTCGTAATCTATAATACATGCTACATCTCTGAAGTCGACCCCAAATAGGTCTCCTCCAGAACACATGCCACAACTAACGTCACCAAGAGTCCTGAAACCCAAGAATCATAACAAATTTTCCTTAACATGTCTTCTGCCATCCTTTAAGCTTGCATAACCCGAATCTACATCGCTCGTAAGTTATACTCAAACACAAAGACTAACTCTGTCAAAGATCACTTTCACCGTCCAGTACCCAGTATTTACTAAAACATCTATAACTCATCGAGTAGAAAATATTGAGCCGTGCAACTTTAGGAATAAGATCACAACATATCATTGTACAAATCGCCATCTTCGCTCATTCTGAAACAACCGTACAGTACCCGTACACTTTTGTCAGTCATCAAGAAATAGTAATAACCAGTCTGTTCTACATCCATAGAAACATATGTTGACATCAGGGACAAAACATGAATGCCAACAACATCATCAACAACCAATTCCAACAATCTCTCCCTTTGGCATTGATGGAAACATATGGGAAAATCCATCAACTCAAAAGTACTCCCAATACAATCTTCTCAATATCCTCATCACAACCCTCCCTAAAGAAGTAAGGATTTTCTTATAGAATCTCTCCCCCTTTAACAACAATGGAAAAGGGTGCCATAACTCTTCTTATTTCTTTTGTGATCAATTCCCCTAAGGAGTAGATCCAAGCATCAAGTCCATAAAATGATATAGCTCTGAAAGCCACTGGAATGATGCATTCCTACATCAATTTAGTTCTCGCAAGGAGGGGCTCTCACCCCAAGCATACCTCTAAGATACTCAAAGGCATGCTTTGGAAATTTTTTTGTAAATATATCTGCTATCTATTCCTTTGTGTTGATATAATCCAATCTAATCTCATTCTCTACTACCTTGTCTCTCAAGAAATGATACTTAATGGAAATATGTTTAGTCTTTGAATACATTACTGGATTCTTCGACATGTTAACTGTGCTAGTGTTATCACAATAGATAACCACTGGCTCATCAAAAGTTATCCCAATGTCCTTCAACATTTGTTTCATCCAAACAATCTGTGTGGAATTTATAGCAACAGCAACATACTTAGATTCAACAATAGACTTAGCTATACAATCCTTCTTTTTACTTAGCCAAGAAACCAATATTTTCCCAAGAAAGAATGCACCACCACTTGTGCTTTTTCTATCATCAATATTTTATGCCCAATCAACATCAGTATAAGCATGAAAATCAAAATCATCAGATTTCTTATACCATAAACCATAATCCAGTGTTCCTTTTAGATATTTAAATATTATTTTCACAGCAACAAGGTGTGTCTCTTTAGGATCCGCTTGATATCTTTCCACAATTCCAACTACATTAGCAATATTTGGTCGGGTATGAGTCAGATATTGTAAGCCTCCAATCATAGATTCGTACTTTTTTTGAAAAACACTCCGAGTTTCATCAGTAATAGTAAGATTATGACCAGTAACCATAGGTATTCCAACAAGTTTACAATCTTCCATTCCAAAAATTTTCAACATTTCTTTAAGATACTTTGTCTGAGAAATAAAAAATACCACTCTTGTTCTGATTAATTTGCAATCCAAGGGAAAATTTCATCTCACCAATCATTGACATCTCAAATTCATTTCCCATTTATTTAGAGAACCTTTTAGTCATTTCTTTATTTCCTCCAAAAATGATATCATCAACAAAAACTTCTACGATTAGAATTCCATCTTCACTAATTCTTAAGTACAAATTGTTGTCTGCATTACCTTTTCTGAAGCCAAGACGAAGTAGATACCTGTCCATTCTTGCATACTATGCTCTTGGTGCATGTTTAAGTTGATACAAAGATTTCAATAACTTGTAAACCATGTCCTCATCTTCTGTCAAAGGAAATCCACCAGGTTTCTCAATATATACTTCCTTGTCTAGATCTCCATTTAGAAATGCAGATTTCACATCCATCTGATATACTTTGAAGTGTTTGTGTGGAATAGAAGCAAGAAATAATCTTACTGTTTCCAACTTAGCAATAGGAGAATTTTTTTCTTTATATTCTATGCCTTCCTGTTGTGAGTAGCCTTTACCAACCAGTCTTGCCTTATTTCTTACAACCATTCCCTCTTCATTCATCTTATTTCTAAAAACCCACTTAGTTTCTATAACATTCTTATCTTTAGGTCTAGGAACTAGTTCCCAAGTGTTATTATTCTTTATCTGTTCTAATTCTTCCTGCATAGATTTAGACCAAGATTCATCTCTACATGCCTCATCAGTAGATTTTGGTTCAACTTGATAGATCAAACAAATTTAATCTCTTAATCTCAATATTGTCATCATTCCTCTACTTGCATCTCAAATAATTTGATCTTTGGGATGTTTTTTCTTAATATACCTTGGAGTATTAGGAATTTCAGTAGGATCATTTGAGTCATCTTGACATACCTCGATCTCATAGTCAATCTCAAAAGGTTCTTCTTGATCTATAGTAGCCTTCGTGATCTCCGTAGTCTAATTACAATCATATCTTCTCTCTTGAATCTGGAACTTTTCACCTATCCTCACATTAGCACTTTCAATCATCTTCCTCAATCTTAGATTGAAACACTTATAAGCTTTTCTTTTAGTGGAATAACCAAGGAATATCCCTTCATCACTTCTAGCATAAAAATTTCCTATCTCATCATCTCTTTTGATATAGCATTTACTACCAAATATTCTAAAATATTTCACAGTAGGAATATGATTAAACTATAGCTCATAAGGAGTCTTGTACCTTCTCTGATTTGAATTCTATTCAAGGTATACACAACAGTACCAATAAATTCCCTCCATTGAACATGTGATACATTTCCTTCCAGCAACATAGTTCTTGTAACATCTAATATTGTTTTCTTTCTTTGCTCTGCTATCCCATTATGTTGTGGTGTCCTACGAGAAGATGTCTATATGTATATTCCATGCTCTTTGCAGTAGGTATTGAATAAATATGAAGTAAACTCACCACATCTATTTGATCTCAAACATTTTATCTTTAAGCTTGATTCATTTTCAACTTTTTCTTTGAATATCTTGAATTTGTCAAACGCCTCTGATTTCTCTCTTAGACATGTAACCCACATCATCCTAGAAAAGTCATCAGCAAAAAGTATAAAATACCTTTCACCATAGTAAGATCTTGTTCTTGTAGGACCACACAGATTTGTATGAACTAGATCCAACTTCCCTTTCGCTAAGTAAGGTTTTCTTTTAAAACTGCTTCTAGTCTGCTTCCCCATTACACATTCTCTACACGTAGTGTTAGATGGTTTCACAATCTTTGGTAGGTCTCTAACTGCATTAGTCATACTTTCCTTCACAATATTATCAAAATTAACATGAAAAAATCTTCTATGCCATAACCAATTGTCATCTACCTTTGCAACAAAACAAGAAGCCTCAGATGTATTCAATTCAAATATATAACCTCTGGATTTAGTACCAAATGCAATCAAGTCTCCTGACTTACTTCTGATAGAGCATTTCCCATCAATTAATTTCAATTGATAACCTTTGTCCACTAGCTGTCCAACACTCAAAAAATCATGCTTAAGTCCATCAACAAGTAATACATTGTCAGTATTGGTCTTTCCATCCAAATAAATAGATCCAACTCCAATGATAAGCTTAGGAGTATTGTAACCAAATCTCACAACACCACCATCATAATTATTTAGTTTAACAAACTTATTTCTATCTCCATTCATATGGTGTGAGCAACCACTATGTATGACCCATTTAGATTTATTTTCAACATGTGACACTAAGGCTCTTTCTTCATGAATAGGTTTATCATCCTTGATAGAAATAAATCCAATCTCATCATAATAAATATCATCATCATTAGAAACACCTTCCCTAGGATAGTAATATTCATTATCCTTTGAATACTTAGGTTTATAAAACTTAGATTTATGCTTTGGAACCCTTGTAGCACATCTAGATGCAAACTGACCTATCTTATTGCATGAAAAATATTTTAGAGGTAACTTTCCTTCAAACTTACCCTTACCTCTTTGTTCTCTTCTTATGATCAGGGCCACAATTTCATCTAACTTTATTTCTTCTTCCTGTATCTTTTCCCATTCATCAACATATTATTCAAGCTCTTCTCTCAAGTCACTAATGTTGGTGCTCGCAATTCCTGATAAAGTATTTTTTATTTTTATGCACAGACGCCTTGACTATTGTCTCAACTTTGGGTAATGAATCTCCTATCTCTGCAGCCTTAAAAGTAGTTAATTTTGCAATCAACATCTCTCTATTAAAGTTCCCTGTCAAGGGTACGATCTCTTGTATAGCTTGCACTTTAGTCTTGTAAACATGTGTCAAAGATCTAAGAATTTTTTCAATCACTTCTTCCTCACTATATGTGCCTCTAGAGTTTCTGATCCCAATAAAAACCTCAATAACTCTCTGTACATATGCTCTAATATTTTCATCATCTTTCATTTTCAGATTTTCCATCCTTGTCTTCGATTTCTGTAACTTTGCTTTCTTAGTAAACTTATCTCCTTCATATAGTGCTTCCAATTTTGTCCATATATCATGTGTAGAATTCAAATCTTTAACATCTGTGAATTCACCTTCAGAGAGCGCAATAATCAGTGCTTCCCTTGCGACCATGTTATATGAAAATATCTTCTTTTCATCATCAGTAGCCTCATCCAGTTCATCCTCAACCTTCATCTATACATTCTTCTTTGTAATCATCTAGTAGTCGATTCCCAAGCATAGAAAATGTGTTCTCATCTAGTTCTTCCAATTGTCAAAGTTTTTAGGATCAAACTTTGGAATATCATTCCTATAGTATGTCATCTTGAGGATCACCTCAAGCCATTAATCTTTCTCTCTAAGGAACAATAGATCTGATACCAATTGTTAGGAATAATACTCCACCAACGCAATTGAGAGTGGGGGGGGGGGGGGGAATCAATTGTGAGNGTGGGGGGGGGGGGGTGAATCAATTGTGAGACATTATTAAACCATTAAACTTTATAATTTTTTTAATCCAAATGATAACACAATAAATGCCAACACAATAACACAATCCTTTATTTTCGAGGAAACCCTGTTAAAGGTTAAACCCTGGTGGGAATTAGCACCCACAAGTGATGTACTAAGAGTATAGTATCCATGTTAAAATATTTAGCCCTGTTAGGAGCTTATTAATGCATTATAGTACATAGTTCCTGTTAAAGGACAAACCCTGTTAGGAGTTAAGAGTAACAGTGGGATCACTACCTAGGCACACTACCTAAAGAAGGTTAAATCCACCCTCAGGACTTATAGTCTCAAATACAAGTGTATATAGGAAATATACAATCCAGTGAACTATCTGATAGTAAATGACTTTGCTTGGTTAGTTCCAATAAAGTAATATAGTCAAAACCTTTTCTCCACATCCAACAAACTTCACACAAAAAATCTCGCAACTTCCACACTTCGTTGTCTCTTCCATAATCACATTTTCCACTTCGCATACATATTTTTCAAACAAGAAAAGGTCTCTCATATATACCCTATTACAATAATTTATTAGGTTGTCCAATTAGGATTTCCCAATAGACAAATAATTATTTATCCCCTTGCTAAGATACACATGGTACCTATAAAAAGTAAACATCAATTATAATTCATCAAATATAATCCAAGATTCGTAATCCACGCTTGCAATCCATAATACACACTACATCGTTGAAGTTAGCCCAAAATAGGTCTCCTCCTGAATACACGCCAAAAATGATGTCACCAAGAGTCTTGAAAGCCAAGAATCATAAAAAAAATTCCTTAACATGTATTATGCCATCCCTTAAGATCGCATAACTTGAATCCATATCGCTCGTAAGTTATACTCAAAATACAGAGACTAACTCTATCGAAGATCACTGTCACCATCTAGTACCTAGTCTTCACTAAAACATCTATAACTCATCTAGTAGACAATATTAAGCCATGCGACCTTAGGAATAAGATAAAAAATATCATTGTACACACCACCATATTCTCTTGTTCTGAAACAACTGTACACTTATGTCAGTCATCAAGCAATAGTAATAACCAGTTTGTTCTGCCTCGATAGAAACATATGTTGATATCAGTGAAAAAAATGAATGCCAACAATATCATCAGAAAAAAATTACAATGCACTTCCATAATTATCCAACACCTATTTTCCAACCCTTCATCCATCCTATTCAATCCTTTTTCTAAACCCTTATCCTCTTCCATCCAATTGCCCATGTCATATCCCTTTATCATTACCCTACCAACACCTTTGAGCATACTCTCATAGTTATGGTCCATTATTACATTTCATTCAAGAGCACTATCCAAAGATTAAGGTTCTTGAGTCCTCCATCCATGTCATATCATGCATCTATTATTTCAAAAATTCATAATGTCAAAAAAAAATTTGAAAAAAAAGAAAAAAGAAAAAGTTGCCTTGATGAAAACCTAGAAAACATGTGTCTTGGTAAACAAAAAAAAGAATGAAGAAAAATAATTTCTTCCACTAGTGAAAAATTGGCAAACAATAACTTTGGACAAGTACCATGATGAGAACCTAACAAACACACATCATGTGTAATTCATAAACTTCTTGCATTCCATACTCGGGGGAAGGTTTCATCCATGTTTTCCTATCATATCATACCCCTTTCATTATCCTCTATTAGCCCTTTTCATTTCCTCCATTATCCTATGATTTTCATATCCGTTATCCTATTGACATCCCTATCCCCTTTTCCCAACTTTGATCATGGCAAGGCTAGGGATCTCCCTAGAAGTATCACATATCCAATTTTCTTTACATTGCCCACATCTCATTGATCCATATCCCTTATCTTGTTCACATCCTTTTGGTCCATATTTCCTATCTATCACAATCTTCAGTCCATATCACTTCCCCTTGTCCCTTCTTGATCTTGCTTATCCTAGTCATATCCTATCATTGTCTTATCCAAATCCCTCTCTTTGTTTTGACATAAAATAAGGACATTAAATGCGCAACATGTTTTCAAAAACCTCTTGACATGTCCATTCCTTGCATGCCATCTAGTTTTCCATTTCATTACCCTATCATTATCATGTCCAATCCCTCAGCTTGGAAAACACATGTTATCCCATTTTTTGTGTAGTCCTTGGCAACCTAAACAGATCCAATGTCATGATGAGACCCTTGGCCTTCATCCATCTACTTGTCCTTTCATCAATCCATAATGTCCTTGCCTTTCTAGACAGTGGGGTAAATTTCAATACATTTTGCTCATGTAAATATTAATGTCTTGTAAAAATTCCCAAAAAAATCAAATATGAACCTGAAAAAATTGAATTTTTTTTGTATAATGTCGTGAAAAAATTCAAACCAATAAAATATGATGCTGAAAAAATCAATAAAAAAGTATAAAAAGTCCTAAAAAAATCCATAAAAGTCTTGAAAAACTCCTAAAAATTTGAAAAAAGTCCATAGAAAAAGCACAAAAATCAAATATCTCAAAAATCCTAAAAATTGAAAAATCATTAAAAATCCAAAGCAATAAATGTCATTTTATGACACTCATTTGATTCCCTCACCATGTACATAATCATTTTCATGTCATTAATAAATTGTTCCTTTGCGACATACAAACATTTGAGTAGATACAATATGAAGACTTATCAAACTTTGCGCATAACAAAATCATGTATCAATAGACAAACTATCCAATCAAGTCAACAATAAATTAGATCAAACTTGTCCTATCAATCAATCAACATCAATTTTTTGCTTTATTAATACATGGTGTAGTATACTTGAAACCAGGTAGTATCTGTCTTAGACGGGGTACTTCATTCCTGAAACCAGACATCATCATCATCATCAAATAAATTATCAACTTAGACAACAAGATCAAAATGTTTGTTGAATTGCTTGGTTCAGTTAGTCTTATCTTTTATTGATTTTTCTTTGGTCATGTTCCTATGCTACTCCGAGATATCAATGAGTGATGAGAGTGGTCCATTTTGGTTCATGGTCCTTTTTTTGTTTTTGTCTTCTGTTTATGGGGTGTTTTTCATAAAGTTCTAGGGCATGTATGCCATATGATTCAAGATGGATGGAAACATTCCTTGTTTGCAATGTGTTTTCGTTACGCAAAGGGATTCCATTATCTCTCTGATTTTCTGTGTCATGGTGTGTTTCATCCATTTGCCATATCAAAATAAAGCTCTTATGACAATAATGCACTTAATAAAGCAATGTTTTATCACTGCTAATTGTTCTTCTCTTCCTTCTAATTTCTATTTTATTCTAACATTTCTTCTGTCAATCCTTGCAATCACTTTTCTTTTCAAAAAATGTCCTCCTGTTAATTTATGCACATTTTTTTGAGGGGACATCCTACCTCCATTCTGTCGATCCATTGGGGCATGATCTTTTCTTTGAACCAACGCTCATAATCACATTATCTCAAAGATGAGAAAAATGTAGACACCCAAATATGGTTCACACCTATGTGCCCCCTTTTTAACACGTATTCTATTCACTAATATTGTGTCACTCTTCCATGTCATCAATTACTGACATTTCTCTCATTTTGGCTAAATTGATCATTTTCCTAATCAATCCCAATCGATCCTAAACCGATCCTAGTCAATCCTAAACATTCCTAAACCATACCAAATCTTCTTAAATAAGTCCGAGTTAGTTCCAATACCTTCCTATTCAGTCCAAGATCATTTCAAACTCTTTTGATCCTTTCAAAATTAATGTAAGGCATTGTAAAAGTTCATTGATGCCCTATCATTTCAAACCTTATCAATCTCTTTCAAAATCAATTCTTTAGCATTTTCAAAGATCATCAATGCCTCAACATCAAATCAATCCACGTCTTATCAATTTCATCATTTTCATCGATAGTGTTGTCAAAGTTCATCGATGTTGTCGTCATCATCAATCTGGTCCAAGTCAATTCAATAGTATTGTCAAATTATTGATGCTATTTCAGATCATCATAAATTTGAGAGAATTGTCAAAGTTCATCAATGTCTCCTCATCATTATTAATCCTCTGTCATTGTCAAAATTCATCGATGCCTCATCATTATCCTTCCAAGGTATTTCCAAAGTTCATCGATGCTATTCTCAATCATCATTTTTATCATTATTTCGAGCGCGTTGTCAAAGTTCATCGATGCCTTGTCATTTCCTTAATCATTTTGAAACCATCAAAATCAAGTCAATTTTGCATCATTATCACTATTTTTGTCAACGATCAATTAATTTGTCCTCTTGGGATGAATAAACCATAGTTTATCCCTATGTCCTAATTAAATAAATAGATTGACTTTATTTATTCCCTCTTTCCTATGTCTCCACAATTAATTAATTGGCTAATTTTCCATGTTGTAATTTCATAATTCCTATTTCTATTTTTTATTTTTTTGGTGGGAATAAATGAGTTTTTAAAATTCAAATTTCCCTCCTACTAATTAGCCTCCATTTGTCATAGTTGTCATAGGTTATGACACTTTTTTTATTTTCCTTTTTCATAATTTGTCATACTTTATGAAAAATTTCCCTTCCCTTCTCCACACTAATGTTCCCAATTTGATCTCTTACAATTTGTCATAATGTGTCATAATATGACACTTTTCCAATTTCACTTCTCAATTATGACAATTTTCCAATTTGCACACCTTATTTCTAATTATGCATTTTGGTCTCTCTTCCTATCAGTTGAGATCATTTCTCTCAATCAAATTAACCATCGCATTTGAAATCTTATCGCCATCATAATATCAATTTTATTTCAGGTTTTAAGTGCATTATGTCCATATGAAAGCTACATCAACTCTTTTGGAGAAGAAATAAAGAGAACAATTGTCAAATTGAGGGAGTTTTGCTTTTTAATTTGCATATCTTTTATCTCACTTTCTTTTGTGTTTGGATAGGTTGATTGTGCATGATTTAGAGTTTGATGGTTCCTTTTGTGTGCATGTTTTCCTAATTTTCCTGTCCTACACCTCTATCTTAGTTTCAAAAATAATTTTAGGATTTTGTATAGTTTTATGCACATTTTTATCACTATTAAGTATCCATGATTCCGACAAGGATCAGTTAGGTTTACTGCATTCCACACTTTCAAACTTGAGGAGTTTCTAGTAGGATAAACAACATTGTTTCATAGATCATCAGTCTTATGCCAAGAGGTGTATCAATTTCTAATCAAAGAAAGTTGTGACCCAATATACGGGTGATATACAAATCCTTGATTTAATTTATTACAAATCATTTATTTACGTATATTTTTGTAATATTAAATTGACCTATACTACCTCATATGCCCCCATATATGAGTGAAATTTATAAATAAATTATGTATTTTACCTCATTTTATGAGTGAAATTAAATTGACCTATTTTACCTCATTCTACTTATATACAAAATGGATGCTAGTCAAGTAAAAATATGAGTGAAATTGTACAAATATTATTAAATTTTTTTCCATTGTGTTAGCATGCTTTAATATGTTCCCAATAAGTTAATAGTGCTTGAAAATGTCACCTCAACTATTATATAGAATTTAATGGGCCTCACTTGGTGGACAATGATGATTTTTACTAGTAGTCTAGGAAAATCACCTTGAAAATATATTATAGTATACCCAAAGCTTGATTTCAGTATTTTTGGAATATTATGGAAAATATCTCATGCCATCATCCTCACCGATTGTGCTCAACCAATACAACCCTTTGGCTATGAAATATTGATTTTGAGAACTTGCTAATGTTTTTTATTATGTTCAATAACCTCACAAGAGGGCTGACCCTTACACAACCATGACCAAAAGGCATTAAGAGATTAAAAACACAATAAAAAAGGTGCTGGATACTACAAGTGAAGGATTTAGAACAAGGTCAAGAATAGACCATTAACACCACACTCTTAGCACAGCTAGTAACCATATCAAGAGTGAAGAAAATTCACTCACAACAGGGGACGAAAATGAGAGATAGAATGATTCTTCCTTTGTCAGAAGATAACCATCCAAGTGATACTATCACTAGGGTCCCAGCCATATAGTAGTAGAAACCCCATTGTGGGACCATCAACACCATGAATAGAGTGCTAGAAACATTGTACATCAACCGCCACAAGATGGAGCAGATCAAGAACAACAGTTAGAGAAGGGTGTTAGAATGACTATGGAAAGTTGATATTGAGAGGGGAGGGGTGAATCAGTACCACAAAAATTTTATAACTGAAACTTCCTATAACCATATACTGTTACTCGCTGTTTACCAAATTCAATAACTTGAAATGAAAATAATATAAATCTCATTAAATAGATCAACAAAACATTCAAGCGATAGAACTCATAACTCCATGATTTTGTTTACGCAGAAATCCTTGGTTAGAGGACAAAACTGCGGTGAGGATGATACCCACAATCTTCACTAACTGTAGTATAAAGGGTGCTCGGTTAGAGCTTACAATGGTTAGCCATTTTGATAGCTTACCCAGTTAAGAGTATACAAAGACTTGTTAGGTCTACCTGGTTAGAGGATTATACAATCTCTACACTTAGAGATGTACCCTCAATCTCAAACTATAACACTTGCTCAGATCTGCTCTTCTGTAGCTAAATATCTGCTCGGTGCTTTCTGCTCTGCTCTTTATTCTTCAAATAATTCCTTTAACTTTTACTAACAATATCAATCTCTTCTCTATATCATCACTCTGTTCTGCTCTCTAAATCATCCTTTAAATATAAGAGTTATTGCCTCTTAATCTTATGCGTTAGGCTGTTATTAATTTTTTTAAACTATTAGATCTTCTTTTTCGCTCAATGTCTGTATCACTTTTACCTCGGTACTTGGTGTTTTTCTTGGAAATAACAAATTTCATTAACCACTTATTCTTCTCCTCAAATATTCTCTTTGAATTAAATCAAACATTGATCTTGTAATAAACTATTCTCTGTGCATTATAGAATCATAATTAATGCAATGTCAGTTCATTAAATACGTCCTTATCACGTTTAGAATCAATTAACTCAGTAGAGTAACTTCTCTTTGCTCGGTTAACTTATATTTAGTACTTGGTAACTGTCAACTCAGTGTACTTCATATTCACTCAGTATTTAGTAACTGTAGACTCATAGTTCTAGTGTCTTTATCTCTATTGTGTGCTTTACCGACTTCATTGACTTGCTCGGTGTACATTACCAACTGGTTAAATATTTGGCTTTCTCCTTTTCACCGATTGACTCTTCTGACTCATATGACTTTGCCTTAACTAATGACAACAAAATATCTATAGAGATAACAATCTCCCCCTTTGACATTAGTTGAGAATTTTGACAAAAACCTCAAAGTCATCAAGATTAGTAACTCTCCTCGTATGTTACTCTCTATACAAAATATGTACAACTCTGGTTCTTTTTTTTCATTTTTTCATTTTCACATATTTACTTTTTTTTTTTTTTTTTGTATTGACTTTATTCCCCCCCTTTCTTTTCAGAAATCTATCTAACTCTCTATCTATCTACCTTGTTTGACAAAAAGTATCAACTGTAAAACTTATGTATCAAAAATGTGCTTATACCTTTGTTGTGTCCCGGCCAATACAGTATCCCAAGTGTCTCAGAGATTTTGTAATATAACAATGTGCCCATTGATTTCTGCTGATAGATCAACTATAGTATCCAAGGTGCAGACCTTTGGTAAACTTGCTAGTTCTTTTCCTTTCTTCAAATGTATCTGCATTGATTTCATATAGGGAATCAATAGTTCTTTCAATTCAAGCAACTCCAATCTCATCTTATCTTCCTCCTGTCTCAATGAGAGTTGAAATCCCATGAGTTCTTGTATGTTTGAGCAATAGGTCTGGAATTCTCCAGGCTTGGTAGTTAACTCTTTAAGATGCTTAGTCATCTCTTTTTCAGCATCTGTCTCCTTCTTGTTTTTCTTGTCTCCTTATATATCAATGTTTTGTAGTAGGCCCTCCATCAATTTATTCTCCACAGATTTCTTGTGAATATTCAACATGTATTCAGTCATGTCCTTGTTTAGTCCTTTGATCTGTTGGACTATATTTCCAACTTGGTCTAGCAGGGGAACAGACTCATCAATAATAACTTCAGGAATAATTTCCCGGAAAACTTCCTTGACATCTTCTAATATGTCTACCTTTTTCTTATTTTCCAATAGATTTTCCTTCTCATCCTTTTGAGCTACAATCTCTGCATAAATGTGTAATTCTTTGGGCTTCATCATATTAGGGTCTTCCG
Source organism: Thuja plicata (assembly GCA_018584345.1). Taxonomy (NCBI): domain Eukaryota; kingdom Viridiplantae; phylum Streptophyta; class Pinopsida; order Cupressales; family Cupressaceae; genus Thuja; species Thuja plicata. The sequence continues at coordinate 2,513,164 of MU227366.1, forward strand.
GTGGTATGATTATTGGATTACTCTAATCAATCACATATTTCCCCTTTTTGTTCTTCTTTTTTTCATTCAATCTGCTCTCTCCAATAGAGTTTTTGGAACATGATGCCATTTTTGTTTTAAATTCCTCTCATTATTTTTCTACTTCTACTTTCTGTACATCCTTCTCTTTTAGATTTGATTCCTGCAATATTTCTTTTTGTGTATCTTGTGTCTTTTAAACATTCTGAACATTGGATGTGTCAGTCAGTGGTGTATTCTTCTTTTTCCTTCAGTGCTGGTTGGGGGTTCCAACTTGGTATCCTTGCTATGTTCTATATTGGTAGCCTCCAACTTATCAACATTCTCTTTACCTGTGTCAACTGGTGGCTTGGTTGCCATATCTTGTGAAACTTCAGTAGTACCAATTTGAGTAGTAGAATAAATTTGTTCTTGTATCAATATGGGATCATTACTTTGAAATGGTGCAACATCTACATCAATACACTCAGTGTCTGGTACTTGCAATTCCATTACATCTTCATCCTTTGACAACTCCTTTGCAGGATCAATATCCTCTAATGCATCTTCAATGATTACCTCTACATTGTCAATAGTTAGATCAATAGGATCTACTTGGACTGTGCTTTCCTTTACCTTGTCAATAATGGTTTCACTTTCATTCTTTGTTGCATCAGGTTGCTCAAAATTAGATATGTCAAATATGTCTCTCCACTTTGTATAAGTTGATGAACTATAACTGATTGAATGTTTGAAGATGATAAGTTGATGATCACCGAGTTGCAAAAGTGAATGCAAGACATTAAAGCAGTTAATGTATTGTATTGTCATTGATGTCAACTTGATATGGCTTGATTTTTCATACACATATTGTCATAACCTTGAAGATTTGAAGAGACAAAGTTTATGTGGTCGGTAAAACATAAAAGGTTTGTATAAATTGAGTGATAGTGCACACCAAGAAGTTCACACTGTATATTGAGCACAATAGTAACCGAGCAAGTGTTACCAAGAAAGAGTTAATGACCGAGCATAACTAAAGTTGATGATCAAGCATAACTGGAGTTAAAGAATGACAAAATTGCTTAGCTGACAGAGCTACAATTTAGGGATTGACTGATTGATTGTTTTATTATCAACGATCAGTTAAGCTAAAGAAAGGAAGGAGATTAAAAGTGCATTTTATTCACTGTTATCAAGGAGAGATTTACAGAATAAAACTAAAGGAGAGATTTACGGGATAAAGAAAATCATGGTGAGTTTTACAGATCAAGGAGAGATCTACAAAAAAATAAGGAGATTGAGCGACTAATCATGTATATATAAAGAGACAAGGAACTCATTATCAAAGAGAGGAATTCTGAGTATATTTTGTATGAAGATATAACTCTTCATGCATATCTGATCATACAAGTTGAAGAATAGAGCCAAGGAATTCTGTAGACACCGAGCATTCACCGAGAAGAATAAAGAAAGAAAGCAAAGGAACTAAAGTATATATTGATCAAAGAGGTATTGTTGGACTAACAATAGATCTGAATAATTGCAAATCAAAGTTGTATTTTGAACAGATCATTTACTGTATCAGTTTAACCATTGATTCTAAAAATCTCTTAAGCGAGTGGGATTTAAAATTCCTTATTGTATTGAGATACTAAAGAGTATCAAAAGTTTTTCTTGTTGACATTATAGTGAGTTCTAGGTCAAAAGACAAACTGTTGGTTATAAATCCTCTAACAAGGTCACACTTAATAGTGTGTATTTTAACCTTTAACAAGGTTGGCTCTTCATCGAGCTCACTTCAGAAGAGTGAAAATATTTTGGGTTACCGTTCCCACGTGGTTTTCCCATATTGGGTTTCCACGTTAAAATCTATGTGTCAAATGTGTATATGTTTCATTGCATTGATATTTTGTTTTACACATTATTGAAAATGGATTGGTTGGTTAACACTAAGTTTATTTTCTACTACTTGGTAAAGTCTAGAAAAGATAAACAATATATCTTACCGAGCAGTTTATATTTGTTAAGATTATTCATGGCATACATATTGATGAAATTGGGACTGTAAGATAACTGAAGGTATTATATTTGAGAGATAATTTTTTGGTTGGATCTTTTGGAATAATTGTTAAGGCCACTGATTCACCCCCCCTTCTCAGTTATTCTAACAATTGGTATCAAAGCTTTGGTGCTTGGAAGAAAAGTTTAAAGGGACTTAAGCTAAAGATCACAAGATGAGTAAAAGGGATGTGCCTAAGTTGAACAAGGACAACTTTGCATCATGACAAAGCAGGATAAGAATTCATCTATATGGTATTGGAAATGATGTTACACAACACTTGGATACTGAATATTTTGCACCTACTGGACCTCTGACTATTGATCAATTAAGAGAGAAACATGAACACAATTCTATGATGATAGAACTTTCTTCTTCAGTAACCGATCCTAAATTTGAAGATGTGAAATCATGCACCTCTGCAAAGAAAATTTGGGACAAACTCAAGCTAGTACATGGAGGAGATGCCAATGTGCTGAGAGCTAAAGCTAAAAGCCTAAGAGGAAAGTTTGATGACCTAAGAATGAAAGAATGAGAGAACATCATTCAATACACTAAAAAAATCAAATAATTTGTTAATGCTATCCATGGAGTAGGAGGAGTACTTGATGAAGAAACAATAGTAAATAAAATTATGAGAACCTTACTTCCTGTTTATGCTATTAGAGTATCTGCAATTAAAGAAATGAGAGCAGTAGATAGTAACAATGTTACTATTGATAGTTTGATTCATAGACTTATTTCATTTGAGATGAACAACTATGACAACAATGTCTTACCTACTATTGAGTCTGCATTCAAGTCTTCTCTAAAAATAAGAAAATCTAGTAACAAACACACTATAAGAAATGATAATGATAGTGATAGTGATGAGAAAGAACTTGATGAACTTGAAGCACTAATGGATAGGGGATTACATAGAGGTAAAGGAAGATATAAAGGTAAATTACCATTGGTCTATTTTAATTGCAAATAAATTATACATTTTACTGCTAGATGCCCTAACAAGAGAAATGATGAAAGAGACAATGACAAATATTATGAAAAGAATTGTGACAGAAGTGATGACCGAGACTACAGAAGCAACCGACACTCTGAAAGAAGAGATAATCAAGATTACAAGAACAAAGGAAATAAATCTTGTTACCTAGTTGAGAACAAAGCTGAAAATTCTGATTCTGATGAAAATATTGAGGTAGTATTTGTTTCTATGAAGGATGATTTTGACGAAGAAGAAAGGTATGTTGAAACAACACTCATATCTAAAGTTAGAAAAAATGATGTCTGGATTATTGATAGTGGTTGTACTCATCACATGACTGGAGATAAAGAAAATTTTGAAACTTTTGAATATTATAATGGTAGATCAGTTAGGATGGGTAATGACTCACCTTGCCCAGTTGAAGGAGAAGGTACCATCATGTTGAATAATCTAATCAGATGTGAAAATACATATTGGGAAAAAGGACTTAACTATAATCTTTCGAGTGTTTCACAACTGAACAACACAGGATACCGAGTTGCATTTGAGAACAAAAAGGCAATGATCTATAATGGAATATAAAAGTTGATCGGTACTGGTGAACAAACAAAAGGTAATCTATTCTATCTTGATAATATTGAGACCACTTATTTATTTCCTAGAAATGAAGACATTTGGTTGTGGCATAAAATGTTATGTCATGTGAATTTTGACAACATTGTTAAGATAAGTAAGAAAAGAAAAGTGAGAGGCTTACTGAGTATTTCAAAGCCCGACCATATTATGTGTAAGAATTGTCAAATAGGAAAAATGACAAAGTCTAGTTTCAAGAACAAAACCTACTCGTCTAATGCTATTTTGGATTTAGTCCATACTGACTTATGTGGACCAATGAGAACAAAGAGCTATTATGGTGATAGATACTTAATTATATTTGTTGATGACTATTCTAGGATGATGTCTGTCATGTTCTTAAAAGAGAAATATGAAGAATTTAAGATGTTTAAATGGTATAAAGCTAAAGTTGAAAAACAAATTCGAAAAGAACTAAAATGTTTAAGATTAGATAGAGGAGGAGAATTTATTTATGATGAATTCACTAAGTTTTGTAATGAGCATGAGATTACAAGACATGTTTCTGCACCGAGAACACAACAAAAAAATGGGATTGATGAAAGGAGGAATAGATCAATTATTGATTGTGCTAGAACACTGATGATTGAAAAAGGCATCACACTACATTCTGGAGAGAAGCTGTAAGTACTGTTGTCTATACACTGAACTGAGTTCAATTGAAGAAAGACAAAAATAAGACACCTTATGAGCTATGGTATGGATACACATCAAATGTGAGTTACTTTAGAATTTGTGGAAGTCAATGTTATATACTGAAAGATGATAGAAATGAGAAACTTGAATCTAAAAGTGATGAAGGAATATTTCTAGGATATTATACTAAAAGCAAAGCTTATAAATGTCTGAACAAATCTTCTAACAAAATCATTGAGAGTGCAAATGTTAAAGTGGATGAATTTGCTGAGAAAAATGATGAGGAAAGAAAAAAGGAAATTGAATATTACAACAAATTTGTCTACATTGAAGAACCTAACACCTTGCCCGAGTGACAAAACAATGCAACTGAGCAAAAGGCTGCACACATCGAGAATGGGGAAAATGCTCACAATACTAAACCAAGTGATAAAGATCAAAATGAAGAACAAAGATCTGAACCTGTACTTGCTAAATATGTCAAAAGACACCATCCATAGGACCAGATCATTGGGGACAAAAGAGCAGGAATGAGAACTAGAAGTAAGTCACTTAACAATAGATGTTTGATTTGTGATTTTGAGCCTAAATCTATTAATGCTGCACTTGAGAATCAATAATGGGTTAGTGCAATGAATGAAGAGATTGATCAAATTGAGAAGAATAAAACATGGACATTAGTATCTAGACCGAGTGACAAAAATTTCATTGGCACCAAATGGATTTTCAGAAACAAACTTAATGAGAATGGAGAAGTCACAAGGAACAAAGCAAGACTGGTATGCAAAGGGTATGGACAAGAATAAGGTATTGACTATGAAAAAACCTTTGCACCCGTTTCTAGACTAGAAGGAGTAAGAATTCTACTTTCTTATATTTCTTTTAAAGAATTCAAAGTATACCAAATGGATGTTACATCTGCATTTATGAATGGAATACTAGAAGAGGAGGTATACATTGAACAACTTGAAGGGTTTGTTGATCCTAACAAGAGGAACATGGTTTTTAAAATATACAAAGCCTTGTATGGATTGAAACAAGCACCGAGAGCATGGTATGAAAGAATTCACTCTTATCTCATTAGTATTGGATTTGTTAGAACAAGTGACAACAATAATCTATATTTGAAAGGAGATACTGATGATAAGATTTTGATTTTTGAGATATTTGTTGATGATATCATATTTGAAGGTAATTATATGCTATGCAAGTCATTTTCTGATGAAATGACCAAATAATTTGAAATCTTAATGTTTGAAGAGATCTATTTTTTTCTTGGTCTACAGATTCTACAACAGGCTAAAGGCATCTACATCACACAATCAACATATATCAAAGAAGTTATGAAGATATTCAAGATGGAGGACTGCAAACCGGTTGGAACACCTATGTCAATTGGATGCAAATTGACAAAGGAAGACAAGACAACTGAGGTAAATCAGACCTTATACAGATCTACAATTGGTAAACTAATGTATGTTGTACACACTAGACCTGATATAGCAGATGAAGTTGGTATAGTCACAAGATTCTCTGCTAACCCTAAGGAATCACACATGACTACTGTTAAAAGAATTTTGAGATATCTAAAGAATACTGAAGACTATGATTTGTGGTACAATAAAGAAGACAAATTTGAGCTACAAGTTTATACTGATGTTGGTTGGGCTGGAAACATAGATGATAGAAAGAGCACTATAGGAGGAGCATTATTTATGGGTGACAGACTTATCACATGGATAAGTAAAAAGAAAGGATGCATATCTCAATCAACTGTAGAAGAATAATATGTAGCTGCTGTTGCAAATTGCTCTAACATTGTGTCAATCAAGCAATTGCTAAAAGGTATGAATGAGGAAATTCTTGACCCAGTAATTATCTATTGTGATAATACAAGTGCTATAAACATTTCAAAAAACCTTGTGATGCATGCTAAGACAAAGTACATATCTATTAAGTGTCATTACTTGAGGGAATAAGTACAAGAGAAACATGTAATACTAGAATATGTATAATCCAAAGAACAACTAGCAGACATATTCACAAAAGCATTACCAAAAGATACATTTGAATTCCTGAGGAATAGACTAGGGGTTCATCCCTTATCTACTGGTCACTAATCTTACTTGGCAGTTGCATCAACCTACACAATATCATAATATTAATCATGTTGATGCAAGCTAATATATGGAATGCAATGACATATCAATACACTGAAGGTACTTATCTGAACCACACACCAGAGATATTGTTGGCTACTCCAGAGCTATATATTTTTTTGGCATTGATGTTAAAGGGAGAGAATAGATTCAATGAAATATCCATCAGGGAGAAGAGATTCTACAATACAAAGGGAGAGAATATATAAAAGTTATTGTCAATGAAATAACCATCCATCAAAGGGAGAGAATTGGAGAGAGTTAACACTGTATATCTATCTAGAAAAGTGAGAAGAGATTCTACAAGAAAGAGAGAGACAGAATCGGAAGACAGAATTGGTACACCTATCTAGTGAAGGGAATGAAGAAAGGAACAACACATCAAAGAATCAAATCTACAAAGAGAGCTGCATGGTAAACTTTTTTTTTTTTGTAGTGATTAGACATATTAAATCTAAGCTAGAAGAGCTTATCAAGATTCAGATATTTGAATGTGTTATAGAACAATAAGTTTGGTATGTTATGACATGTTTTATACTGCATATTTCATATTGTGTTGCCATCAATGCCAAAGGAGAGATTGATGAACTATAACTGATTGAATGTTTGAAGATGATAAGTTAATGATCACTGAGCTAAAAAAGTGAATGCAAGACATTAAATCATTTAATGTATTATATTGTCATTGATGTCAACTTGATATGGTTTGATTGTTCATACACACATTGTCATAACCTTGAAGATATGAAGAGACCAAGTTTATGTGGTCAGTAAAACATAAAAGGTTTGTATACACCGAGTGACAGTGAACACAAAGTAGTTCATAGTGTATACTAAGCACAAAACTAACTGAGCAAGTGATACCGAGAAAGAGTTAATGACCAAGCATAACTGAAGTTGATGACCAAACATAACCAGAATTAAAGAATGACAAAATTGCTTAGCTGGCAGAGCTACAATTTAGGGATTGACTGATTGATTGTTTTATTATCAACAATCAGTTAAGCTAAAGCAAGGAAGGATATTAAAAGTGTGTTTTATTTACAATTATCAAGGGAGATTTACATAATAAAACTAAAGGAGAGCTGTATGGGATAAATAAAATCATGGCGAGTTTTACAGATCAAGGAGAGATCTACGACAAAAACAAGGAGATTGAGCGGATAATCATGTATATATAAAGAGACAAGGAATTAATTATCAAAGAGAGGAATGTTGAGTATATTTTGTGTGAAGATAGAACTCTTCATGAATATTTGATCATACAACATGAAGAACAGAGCCAAGGAATTCTATAGACACCAAGCAACAGAGGAAAAAGCATTCATCTAGAAGATTAAAGAAAGAAAGCAAAGGAACTGAAGTATATATTGATCAGAGAGGTATTATTGGACTAACAATAGATCTAAATAATTACAAATCAAAGTTGTATTTTAAATAGATCATTTACTGTATCAGTTTAACCATTGATTCAAAAAATCTCTTAATTGAGTGGGATTTAACAGTCCTTATTGTATTGAGATACTCAAGAGTATCAAAAGGTTTTCTTGTTGATATCATAGTGAGTGCTAGGTCAAAAGACAAACTGTTGGTTTTAAATCCTCTATCAAGGTCACACCTAACAATGTGTATTGTAACCTTTAACAGGGTTGGCTCTTCACTGAGCTCACTTCAGAAGAGTAAAAATATTTTGGGTTACCGGTCTGAGGTAGTTTTTCCCATATTGGGTTTCCACATTAAAATATATGTGTCAAATGTGTATATGTTTCATTGCATTGATATTTTGTTTTACACATTATTAAAACTGGATTGGTCGGTTAACACTATGATTTTCTGCTACTTGGTAAAGTCTAGAAAAGATAAACAATATATCTTATCGAGCAGTTTATATTTGTTAAGATTATTTATGGAATACATCTTGATGAAATTGGGAATCTAAGATAACTGAAGGTATTATATTTGAGAGATAAGTTTTTGGTTGGATCTTTCAGAATAATTGTTAAGGCCACTGATTCACCCCCCCGCTTCTTAGTTATTCTAACATAAGTTTCCCTGTCCACAGATAGTATATCTCCATTCATGATTCTTAGGGCTCTTCCCTTGAGTATAAATATTTTTTCATGTTTCTGTAGTGCTTCACAAATCTTAGATGGTGCAAGGTCAGGAACAATATCTACAAGTGACCTCTCTCTCATTTCTTTTTCAACATTAAGTGCATACTTCCATTTTGTATCAATCTTATTATACAACTCTTTTGGTATCTTATTTTCTAGCTCAATTGGGGATAATATATATCTCATTAGTATTTTCACGATAGCTTCTTCAATATTTTTCTTATCTGCATCATTCCTTTTATCATACTTTTCTTTCCTAAAATCTCCAACTCTTCCTTTATTCTTTAGATCTTCTAGAAAATCATCTAGACTTCGTGGAACTCTTCAAAAAATGCAACAAGTGTAGACTTAGCTCCCTTTTCTGATTCTGTTTCACTCTCATCCTCAAGTATTAACTTCCTTCATGAATGTACAAATGGTTTTCCTCCTCGGGTTCTCGCATATGTTTTTCCCTTCAGTTGAGCTATCTCTGCAACTTCCTTTTCTTTTGGTTTCACGGAGGATATGGTATTCCTTCTAGTACTTTTTTTTCTCTGTGAAGTTATAAGTGTGAGTTGTTTGTCAGCAAAAACAATAGATTTCTCATAATCTGTGTCCTTAACACTTGTATCATCAACTTTTAGTGTTTTGGGTAAAGTATCAATCATTTTTACTATTTTCTTGACTGCCTTAGGTATCACAATGTTTTTCTTATTCCTTACTTTCACTTCTTCACAAGTGCCATACCTCTTTGCTTTGGGATCAATATGTTTTTCTAGAAGTGCTTCTATCTGTTGTGATCTAATATCAAAATCTAGTTCATATCATGTCAATTGTATCCACTTGGTTCTAGGATCAACAAACTTGATAATACAAGTGTCAGTGTCAACCTCAAAACATATATTATATTGATACTTTGCAATCAATTTAGGTGGAATCCTATACCTCTTAATCATTCTTGCTTGGAAATTTAAAAAGTATTCAGACATGATTGCATCAAAATTATCTCCTAAACTCTGCATGTACTCATTTATCTAATAAATAATAGGTCTTACAGGGATCCAAACTACATCTCCAATAGAGGGAAATGAATCTGACAATAGAAGAAAATACATACCAATAATGAACCAAATTTTAGGGTGTTAGTATTTTCTTTTCTGATTGTGTTCATATTATCTTCTAATTGCTTCAGTAAGATTTCACAAACATCCAATTTAAGTCCTCTCTTTACTAGCTTGTATGCCAAATCCATTACTCCACATGGTACACTATCCACTCAGGATGATTGAAACACTAGGTATGATAAGATATTATAGACATACCTTAACTCAGGGTCTTCCACTGTGGATATTATCATTCCTCTTCCATCCCATTGTGCTTTAGTTAACTCGGTGAGGTATCCTTTGTTAATTTTCTTATGGCGTTGGGCTTATCTCTGATGGGGAATCCAATAGTAATGTGCAGTATATCCTTAGTGATCTTGACAAGTTCATCCAACCACATGAAGTGGTCATGTACTTGACTAAGTACCATTCTTATCCATTCTATCTTAAAACCCTCGGTAAGTGAATAACGTGTGTCAAACCTTTTTCTTCTAGGTGAATATGCTCATCCTTCACTTTCCCATTCTCACACAACTTTTTGAATGAAGCATCTATCTCTTCTTTACACTAATCTTTAATCTTACAATGAATAAATGTGTGGAGATCTTTAATTAATATTACTCTTGGCGGTATCAAAGATATGGCTCCCATCATATCTATTTCAGTGGCTATAGCTAGTGGTAACTTATATTTTGGATTCAATGGTTCTACTTCCTTCACAACTATAGGTTTATATAACTTTGGTGCCATGAGTACCTTCAAATACTTTTCTTAAACAAACTAGGGCAGACATTGATAAAACATGACTTTGCAAACTCAAGTCGAAATGAAGTAAATGTCTCAAATGTTACTCAATACTCTTGCAAAGATTCAAAAATGCCTTGAATTCTCTTTGGTGGCTCGATGGGATAATCACTCTTCAATATGCTTAGTTTCCCTTGAAAATTTTAGGTTCAAATGATTAGCAAAATGATCTATTTATACCTTTTTCACAATTAGGGTTACCAACGGCTCTATTAATGTGCATTAAATATGCTTTTCAAGTCCCTTTTTACCTTTATACTAGCTACACAGTTACTTTTATTGACTGAGTTAAATGAAATAACTATATATAAAAATATTCATCCAAAACATTTCACAACTTATCAAAATGCATCTCAATATGCTGTTATGGATCTCAACTCTAATTCTAGGAACTGAAGTAGGATTTATTATAAGCATGCAATTACTACATACCTCTCACCAATTAGGTGGAGCTCGGTGCAAGCAACTTGGTAGAGATGATTCTGTCTGTGGTTCTGGATGATGTCCCTTCATCCCGAGTCTTTCTCCTCCAGGTTTTGTTCATTTGTTCTTGTATTTCATCAACAGTAGTTGGGGATTTCACTTGTAGATTCATCTTCAGTTGGTGCATCACCTCGTTATCTACAATTTATTGCAAAGTGTACTACCTTATGAAAATGAAAACATGTCATGCTGGGGTTTCTCCATGCTCTTTGGTTGTTTCTTCTGTGCATCAACATGCACTTTGAAAAAATGTGTCCATACCTTCAAAAGGAAAAACATGAAATTCTTGTATTATAGTCCTATGGTATAGATGTGCCTGCTCGGTTAGTATTAACATTCTCTTGGTTAGGCTTCCACTTGTCATTTCTTTTCTTTGTTATGCACTCTTCAACTTTGTGTCCAAACTTATTACAATTCTTGCAGTAACCATCAAACTTAGGTTTCCTTGTGTTTTTAGCAAGATTAGTTTTGCAGTTAAATGCTTGATGTCCATACCTATTGCATCTGAAGAAATAACCATAAAATTTAGGTGTACTCGGTGATTTACCTTTGCTGCTCCTATAGACATTGGCAGTGTATCCTGGCTTCCCACTATAATTGCAACTTGGATTCTTTTGTTTCAGTGGGGGTGAAGTACTTTCATCTTTCTGTACATTTGATGATTCTCCTTTCTCGATAGTGTTTTTCTCTTTGAATCCAATTCTTGTTTTGTCATTCCTTTGCTTGTAATTCTTGAATTTCTGATCTAGAGATTTTAGTGCTTCTTCATTTCTTTTTAGTATTTTAGTTGCATCTTTCTCAGCTTTCAGTCTTTGATCCATTCTCTCAATTTCAACTTTCAGTGCGTGGTTCTCAAATTCTCTTCTTGTGTTATCTTTCTTTTCACTCAGAAGTTGGTCGGTCATATCATAGTGAACTTGTGTCATTCTCATGATCTCATTATATTTCTCTAATAACATGATTTCAACTTGTCTTTTATCATCTTCTTCCATTTTCTTTTTATCTTCAGCAGTCCTTTTTCCTTTAATCAATTCAACCATTCTTATCATACTGGTTTCAAGATCTATCTTCATTAGGACCAACTGCTTAGTAAGTGTATCATTCTTTTCCAGTAGTTCTTTTATAGCTGATTCTGGCTCATCAGTAACACACCTGTCAGATGATGTCTCAAGTGTATCAACTTTTTCTTGTGTAACTTTCAGTTCATCATATGTTTTCAATCTAATCCTTAGAGAATTCTCAAGTTTCTTTTTTCAGATCAATGATTAACTCTCTTGCACTCTCCAACTCAGATTCAAGACCATCAATTCTTTTGAATTTCCTAAACCTTTCCATGACTTATATCTTTAACTCTCAGGTGGTCAAACCTTATAACCCAAGAGTAGTGGCTTTGATACCAATTGTTGGAATGAATATGGAAAGTTGGGACTGAGAGGGGAGGGGTGAATCAGTACCAAAAAAACTTTTATAATTGAAACTTCCTATAACCATATACTACTGCTTTCTATTTACCAAATTCAATAGCTTGAAATGAAAATAATTTAAAGCTCATAAAACATATCAAAAAATCATTCAAGCAATAGAACTCATAAATGCATGATTTTTTTTATGCATAAATCCTTGGTTAGAGGATAAAAATGCTGTGAGGATGATACCCACAACCTTCACTAGCTACAGTATAAAGCGTGCTCGGTTAGAGCTTACAATGTTTAGCCATTTTGATAGCTTACCCAGTTAAGAGTATACAAAGACTTGTTAGGTCTTCCTGGCTAGAGGAGTTTACAATATCTACACTTAGAGATGTACCATCAATCTCAAATTATAACACTTTGTTGGATCTAATCTGCTGTTGCTAAATATCTTCTCGGTGCTTTCTGCTCTGCTCTTTATTCTTCAAATAAATCCTTTAACTTTTACTCACAATATCAACCTCTTCTCTGTATCATCACTCTATTCTTCTCTCTAAATCATCCTTTAAATATAAGAGTTATTGCTCCTTAATATTATGCATTATTTTGCTGTTATTTGTTTTAATTGTTAGATCTTCTTTTCTGCTTGGTGACTGTGTCACTTTTACCTTGGTACTTGGTGTTTTTCTTGGAAATAACACTTTCATTAACCACTTAATCTGCTCCTCAGATCTTCTCTTTGAATTAACTTGAATGTTGATCTTGTAACAAACTATTCTCCGTGCATTGTAGAATCACAATTAATGCAGTGTCAATTAATTAAATCTATCCTATCGCGTTTAAAATCAATTAAGTAACTCGGTAGAGTAGATTCTCTTTTCTTGATTAAGCGATCTTTAGTACTTGGTAACTGTCAACTCAGTTCAGTTCATATGCACTCGGTATTCAGTAATTGTAGAATCTCAGTTCTAGTATCTTTAGCTCTTTTGTGTGCTTTACCGACTTCACTAGCTTACTTGGTGTACATTATTGACTGGTTAAATATTTGTCTTTCTCCTTTTCACCGATTGACTCTTCTGACTCATATGACTTTGCCTTAAATAATGACAACAAAATATCTATAAAGATAACAAAGGGTTCACATGACCATAAGAGACCATACCGACAACAGGAGGTAGAGACATGTCCACTTGATTAGAGAAGGCTATTTCAGTAGGAGCATCACCCTGGGGGGATCATTATCAGCTTGTGAAGAGTCCTTAGAGGCAAAATAAGAGGGAGAATCAGAAGCTTGGAGAACTTTCTAATTTTATATGTGGCTTAGGAGACTATTATTTTTCTTTCCATTGATTTATCTTATTTAAGTATAATAATTTATAGTAAAAATGATAATAACTAACAACATATTAGATTAAAAAAATAGAAGAAAACATGAAATAGGAAATGTGAATTATAAACTATGAAAGCATGATAGGAGAATTATTTTGCACTCTTGAAGATTTTATGCATGGAAGTTGATGGAAGAAGAATTTTTAAGGATTGGAGGAACAAACTTGTGAAATTTGGAGTACTAGGGGTTGTGTTAGAGAGATTACATGACCATTTGGATGTTAGAATAGATGATTAGGTTGAGCTTGGGAGCCCATGAAGACACTTGTGCCAATATTGGACATTGATGAGGTTGGTCGTAGATGCATGTTCAACATTCTTCTAGGGTGTTTAAATTTCATGATTTTCCCTACAAGACAATAGGTGAGGCATAAATAAACTAGAGCCCTAGAGGTCTTTGTTTTCTTGTTATGTAAAAATTAAACTACTCGAAAGGGTAAAAAAGAAAAATAAAGTATATTATATTAAATAATAAGATGAAATTAGTGATCCTAAATAAGAAATGACTAACGCGGAGGTAAATTAAAAAAAAAAAATGATGGATTTTTATATGTTTTTTTTTTTTTTTTTTTTTTTTTTTATTTTTNACGCGGAGGTAAATTAAAAAAAAAAAATGATGGATTTTTATATGTTTTTTTTTTTTTTTTTTTTTTTCTGAATTTTTACAAAAATTAAACTCAATGAATATACTACAATGCTAATGAATCTTTTTTGTATTCTTAGTGTTTATAAGGAAATTAAAATACACAACAATGAAAATGAAAGCCTTAAAAAATTATGAAATATTAAATGAATTTTACATAAAAAAAATGAAGAAATGTAGACGGGGATGCAATTGAAAAATAAGATGAAGTCAATATTACATTAAAGTTGTGCAATTGTAAAAACATTAGGCAAAAGTAGAAAACAATAGCATTCAAAAATTGATCCTAAGCCCACACTTGGTAAGGATGCATATCCATAATCAACAGAGATCAACATAGAAGTGCACATATATGTGTCAACTTTTCACATATATATGCCAACTTTTCTCATCATAAATTTTATTCATTACATGTTTGTTTCATTTTTCTAACCATTCTCGACAAAGTTTTTATCTACCATGCTTCAAAGTGAGCCGCTAAGAATTTTTAGCCCACTTGCAAGAAAAAATTATGACTAAACTAAAAAGAGACATTGCGTTCATTTTCCATGATAAGTGTCTCACACTTATTAATTGATTTTCCACCTTTATTGGATGAATATTTAAGTTAAATGTATAAGTATTTTAATCCAACATGATGATACAAACAACTCAAATTCGCATTCATAAAAAAATATTGCATGGATAATGGTTTTATGTGGTGGTATAGAATTGAGATAATTTTTTTATTAAATACCTTATCATCTCAAGGTAAGATGGGTTTGAATTCCTTTGGCCATTAATTATTTCTAGAAAAATAACTCTAAATCTCAACACATCATCCATTTTTGTGTGTGGCAGATGCATTCAGTAGCCTTGTCAGAACTAAATACCTAAGGGGTCCGTCCCTAATTTGAGTGCATGCATGGTTGCAAGACCTATCCATTAGCTTATCTTACCCAAAATCTACAATCTTGGCCCTAAGGTTATTTGTCTAGTTGAATATTTTTTTGGCTTCATTTTAAATGGAGAATTCTTCCTCTATGTTTTTCATGTAAAAATTCCAAGATCCAAGTCATGTCACAAATGATCATATATCAAATTATAACCAAGAAACAAATAAATTCCACAAGATTGGTGAAATCACCCTTGATTAAAGATGAATGGAACATACACTTATGTACCATTACTCTAGTTGTATCATCCACATAAAAACAAACAATCACATTGAATTGAAATAATTGACGCCATCCAAAGCCACAAATTAAATATAATTTGTAAGCTTCCACGATCTAAATTACCAAAAAAAAATTTAACTATATATTTTCTCCCATGATGATGTTCCCCTTCAAATATAGTTGCAAAACCTCCAAACCAAACATTGTGCCAAATCCTTCTGAGGTATTTTCTATCTCACTGTATGAAAACCTAGTGGGATCAGTTCTAGAACAATGTTTAGGGACTCACCTTGTGTTAGACGCAATTTTCTTAGATTGCCTTCTTTTATATTTACTTTAAAAAGAGGCCTAATGTAGGAGCAAAGACAAAAATGCAAATAGCTAGTATCAGAATTGTCATATTTTGGATCTACTACCAAATGAACTAAGACTAGTATATATAAATGTTGTGATGATCTAATAAGAAACATTGCACAATTATTTGACCTCTTAATAATGATAAAAAAACTTAGAACTTCCTCAAAAGAAGGTAGTTTCACAAAAAAACAATTTAAAAAATATGATTTTTTACATTTAGACCCTATTTCATGTATAGTATTACAAAAAAAGAAGAAGTTCAAGCTCTAGTAATTAATTTAAAGAATCATATGTGTATTTTTTTTTATGAATGCACTTGAGTTTGCAATGCAACTATTCAAATATGTTTTCACTCTCATATCCATTTAACCCATGAATACCGATGAGAGTTCAATTTCTCATTATACAATATAGTTTTAAAGGAGATTCAATTTTTATCACAATTAGATTCATGAGCATTTTGTTCAGATTTGAACGTTCTCAAAGGCTAAAATTTCAACCATTTAAATAGTCAAATGATTTGTTTGGTATTCAAATATTTTTTCTAGCCAATTATGTCTAAAATTATATTTCATTTTCAAATTATGATTTTAGATACAAAATCTCCACAATCATATATTTCTTTCATTTTTTTTTTGTCTAAAAAAATTGAGAGTTTGTTGATTTAAGAACACAATCAACTAAGGACTTTAAAGACGCAATAGAGAAAAATTGAAAAAAGAAATATCGCAATAGTATTCCAACTTATTTGAGTAATTACAGAAAACACAAAATAAATATGCCTACAAACCAAAATTAAAAACAAAAATAAACTATTTATATTGGAAAGGAGAAAAGGTAGAAAGCTAAATGTGTCCATTTATGGTTGAGTAAATATGAACTTTTCCAAAGGAATTTCTAGTAACATGATGATAGCCTTCATAAGGATATGACAATAATGATAGCATGATTCTGATTACATCAATAAGAACCACAGGAGGTGTGAGTGGAAAAATACACATAGATTTAGTATTTTGACCATGAATAATAGTGCTATAAATATTATTATTTTTTTATTACAAAATTTATGAAAGAACATTTTCCTCAAAAATAAAATAATTTGTTTGTGATTTCAAAAATATAATGTATATTTTCAATTTTTTTTCTTGGTGAATATCTCTATGATTATTCAACTATTTATAGTTGAACGGATTCTTCTTAGGTATTTCTAAAGGTGAATGTACAATTTGAATTTCAAGAGGATAAAAATGATTAAGATCTTCTTGTTATTATTTTTCATGTCATTTGTTCAAGATCATTGTCGATCTTGTGTTCAATGCCACCATTCATCTCTACTTCTTTTTATATTTTTTCCTTTGTGTCTTTGATATTTGTGACTTGAACACTATGATGCATACCTTCAACCATTTTTTTTCTTGATGGTTACTTGTGGCTCTTCAACCATGAACTATTGAAAAAATCTTCTTTAGTTGCCTTAAAAGGTGAATTTAGAATTTGAACTTCAAGAGAATAAATATTGTTATGATCTTTTTATTCTTGGTTTCTATGTCAAAATTTTCAAGTTTATTTATGTGCTTGTGTTTAATGTTAGTGCCATCCATATCTTCTGGTTTTTGTAGTTTCTCCTCCTTTTCTACTTACTTCTTTTGATTGACACAACCCCATAGACATTTTTAAGAACTACATCTCCTTTATTAGATCACCCATAACTCAATGATTAGATTTTTCTTGAAGAAAAGTATAAATTATCTTCATCCTTATTATTTGTAAGACTCCAATATACTAATATTTATGGATTATTTTTAAAAATAGTTTGATGTTCATATTTAGTAGAGCTTCATAAGTAGTATCTTCAAATTTCTAAAATTTGAATGCGGAAGACACTTCCATCCCCTTTAGAGTTGTAAAAAATAACTGGCAAGATTTTATGTCACTTTTTTTTCTTCACTTGTTTCTAAGGCTTGCCCAATTTGTGGTAGCATAAACTTGCAACAATGTAGAAATCAACAGAAAGGTGATTTTCCTTCATAATTTAAGTAGGTAGATGCCTCATATGATATGGGTATTAAACTGTGAAATGGTTATGTAGAAATGTATAGAAAAATGATTGATTTAGTATCCAATGCTAACAAAGAAGGGTGAATAGTCTATTGTAGGGCCAAATCATATAAGGGGGAGATGAAGAACACATTAAAATTATAAATAAGAAATATCTTGCAATCCCCAAGAACAATGTGAATTGGATAACATATTCAATAATGCTCTTTATATTCTTCTTGAAATATGAGCTTAAAGTATCTTAGTAATTTTAAAAATGGTTGCAACACAAATATTTTTTCTTTTTTTCTCTCCCCAAATATATAACAAAGAAGATTCATTAAAAAATCCCTTTATATCATTTCATTCTTACCCAAGTAGTTTCTCAATTACTTTTCAACTTCCCTTTCATTCAAACCCACATTTTAAAATTATTTCTCACGTTTAATATTTTTTTTGGACCTTTTACTCATGAAGATTTATAGCCAAAAACATTAATCACTTTATTCTTTGAACATCAATTCGTATTAGATTGAATTTTTAACTTCTATTTTATCCAAATCCTTATTTTTGTATTATTTTCCCTCATTAAATGACTTTTCTAACCCTTTACTCAAGGAACTTCTCTAATTAAAAACATTAATCATTTTACACTTTACACACCAATACATTTTGAAAAGAACTAATCTACTAAATTGACACTACCACTTACCCATATTACCAGTGTAATATTTGATTATTTTTGCATTTTATAGTATTAATACTTAATCTTTAAAGGATTAGAGAAACAAAATAGTACAAAGATATCGTATAAAGCCATTCATGAAAAATTACCTATGCATATGAAATTTTATTTTACACAATTACAGTGAAATTTTTAAATACATATGCATGATATAATATTATTAAATTATATTTAAGAACTAAACAATCATGATGCTCTAAAGTGACTGAAAACCATTCACCATTTACCTAATATGGTTTAAATTAATTAGACTATTTTTAACTTTATCCAAGTCTCATTTTCGTTATCAAGTGCGTAATAAAATCAACAAACTTTGTGTAGTTATATGCACTTAATTTAGAGCCAAAAAGGTTCCCAAGAACCATTTAAATGATGCAGGAGGTGCTATGAATAGTCAAAGCACTAAGAGAATATAATTATATTTTCTTGATAGTTTTTAATGCCTTTTAAAAAAATCAATGTTGTGCATTGTTTGGGCAATGTACCCATTATTAGGAACAAAAAGGGGTTTTAAATGCTTCATTCATAGCCTCTTTGGGCACGCTGAAGAGGGCATTTGAGGTTAAGTTTAAATTTCTATGGGACAACAGTGAAATCATCGCCAAAATTAATAATACCAAATAAGGGAAGAATTAGAATATATAAGCTTACAATCATAGGCTTAGTGAATCATTGGTCAAGTTGGAGAATCAAGAAGTAGTGGTTCATTGATGGGTTGATTCCCTCATTGTGCATGAAGATGGATGTGGTACCTTCATCCTCATATGACAATGCCTACAATTGAGCGATGGTCGTTGAGAATAAAAACAATGCATTCTCCCAAGAGAAAAGTAAGTCAAATGATGATGAGAGCACCAAAGATAGTAGCGACAATTAATTTACAATAGTTCATGCCCTATGATGAGATATGATAAGAATGATAAAAGAATTGAAGTTAGAGAAAGGAACCAATAAAGAAAATAATTATGTATGGTTTACTAAGTGCGATATTGAGGGGCACATGAAAGGTAATTGTCTTGGAAATATATTTTGTGAGATTTTCCAAGTGATATGCCATTCAATAAAGGAGTTTCCCATTTAATTTGAAGAATAGAAGTATGATAGTACTCTTCACATAGGGATATTCCACCCCATCAACTCCACAAAATGTATAACCAAAAAGTTGTAATGAAAACAATGAGGGAAAAATCAAATATAGTATGAATCCAAAGAACGTTCTATCATATAGTGTTGACAATGTAGAAAATTGGGACAGTTTGTGAGAGATTTCTTGAATAAGAAAGACAACATACAATTATTGTGCAAATATTATTGACTAGGTGACCATGAAAACACTATATTCCCAAAATAAGATGACATTTATATGCTAGACATCGAAGAGTAAGACGAGGTAATTTTTGCAATCATGGGATCACTAATGAAGAAGGTGATGTAATTGGACTGTTGTACGAAGGAGTAACTCTGAGAAGCCAGAGTTAGAAAAAGTGATGGCGAAGGAAGGAATAACATCCAATGGAACTAAAAGTATGTCATTGTGATCATAAACAGAGAACATAGTTCTACAGATGCTACAGACAAGCATACCCATGAATTTTCAATTCCTCATTGCAACCCTTGTAGTTGTTGTAGAATTAGATACCCTTTACCTAATTGCTAAGATTTTAATGAGATTTTTTTACATACGATGGTTTGAGAATGGTAATTTATACATGAGAGATTGCCTCAATCAATCATTTTAGTGGTTTATTTTAACCTCAAATTTAGATTAAAATTTTTGCAAGAGTGTATTCGTAGATTATGTAATGTAGTGTTGTGGACCTTTAAGCAAGTGTAGCATATAAATATTATAGATATTTTCAAGAGGTATGTGTTGTAATTTGATAGTGAAGGAATCATAATTAATTATTCACCTAATTACACTTTACTTAAGAATACTTAGGATAATGCATTTGATAATAGTTTACATATGAGACACTTAGGAGTTTGCATATTTAGTTGCAAATGTTGTAGGATAAATTCTACTTTAGGCGGTGATAGTTCTTATCCCATTCCACTTTATGTGTTGTCTCCACCTTTAGTGCACTTATCACTTTATCATCCCTCCACATGTTGCACATACGTCATTACACAATGGAGGATGATCCACCTTTGGTGGACATGTGATTCCACCTTGTATGGGTGATACACTATCTCCTTGTTATCATGATCTCTTATTGTCTTGCCTATATAAGAAAACACGTCTACATTGTGATACATTATCTCTTGAATGACTTGAGTTAATTCAATTATTGCATCAATGATGAGAATGCAATTTTTTCTTGTCCAAATTGTTCTTTCTATTTTTTATGCTATTCATTGGCTTTTATATCTTGGGTTGTTTCTATTGGAAATTCTTACATGGTATCAAAGCCTTTGGAGCGTCATTGCATATCATCTTAGAGAGATCTTCATATATTTGTGGCTGACATCTTCACAAATATGAGGATTAACAATTTTTAAGAGTGCCCTACGCCAATTAGATCTCACCATTGCATTCAGGAGGTTGTTCTAACAAATTTTGACTAGAAATTTGCCTATATTAGGGGAAAGTTGAATCTAGAATTTGAAAAATTCCCTTGCCATACAAACATCTGCAGAAAGTATGATTTTTATTTTTTAATTAATTTTTGTCTTTTTCTGATTTAAAAAAATCATGAAAAAATTAATTAAAAAAGGGGGGTGTTTGCGATTTAGTTTTATTTGAAAAAAATATTATTTTTGCGGCCCCACAGACCTACGACACCACAAGTATGTGCGCGTACTTAGGATATGCTACAAACCTCACAATTTTTTTAAATGTTTCTTTTAATATTTTTAAAAGTTTTTTAATAATAAAAACTTATTTTTTTAAAAGAGTTTGTATATACCATTTTAAAATAAAAATTTATTATTTATTGATTTTTTTTTAAAAATTTCTTTATTAATTTTTTTTATAAAATAAAAAATGTCTTTTTCCTTTATTATATATATATTTTTAATAATGTTTTCTTTCAAAAATAAAAGACAATCTATTTTTCTTCTTCAATAAAGTTTTTTGGGTTTGATAAATGTTTTTATTAATCTTTTTAATGTATTTTTTACAAATAAAATTTTAAATATATATGCAAAATTGGGAACACTTTTTTTTTCTACGTACATACTTGTTTGTAGTGCTTCCAACTGGCAGCCGGGTGGGTTAGTCACTCCTACATTTTCTTGGCACATCATTTCAATCAAAGGCATCTTCTATGATCTTCTACATGACATCCTTGGTGACTTCATCATCTAGTTTCTAGCTTTGCATTTGTCATATGTTGTTGTATTCCCTTGCATGGGCTATGTTGTACACATACTAATATAAAGTGCCATCTTTCTTTGTACTTTTTCATTGATGACAAATTGGATGTAATCCTTCTGTACTTAGTAGATTGGGAATTATCTTGTGAGACTTGGTGCATACGGAGATTAGAATGCACCAATCATTCATTGGCAGTGCATGGCTCTAGTTGAGACTTTGATTGTACCAACTTTTCATTTGTGAGGATTTAGTTAATTCTCAAGTAGGTGTCTCCATGCCTGATATCTATCATATTGCAATGTGTGATTCATCCTTAGCTCTTCATCAAAATTGGTACTTGGTTTTTTCACACAGTGACATTATTGGTGCAACATTGGCTCTATTTTCTTCTTAGGGAGGTGCATTGGTTGTCATCTATGACCATATTTGTAGGAGATTCTACATTGAGGGGGTGGGGGGCTTCATGGTCTCTCTTCTTCTCTCTCATTCATTATTGAGAGCATTGTGTGTTTTCATCTCTCTTTTGGTGGGGAGTTTTGTCCCACTGGGTTTTCTTCCTTTCTCCACTTTGTGATAGATTGAATTTCATATTGTACGTGTGTACGTAATATGGCTTAGAATTTGGGACCCATCTTGCATTGTTATCTTGAGTCAACATTCCCCTAAGTTGCACTTAAGGGGGGTATTGGGGTGATTAATTATTCACACAATTATACTTTACTTAAGCTTACTTAGGATAATGCATTCCATAGTAGTTCACATATGAAACACTTAGGATTTTGCAACTTTAGTTTCACATATTGTGAGAGAAACTCTACTTTAGGTGGTGATAGTTGTTATTGTTTCCACTAAGATTGCACCCTTATTCCAAACTATAACACTTAGTAATCTTGTGAAACAAGGAATGATCTCCAGGCCTGTGGGTATGCCTATGGTGAAGATCAATCCCCAGATTATGGGCTGGTTACTCTTATCATCACCTAAAACTATCTCTTGACAAAGAAAAGGGTAAGAAAGAACATACTTAAATTGAAAAGAAAAAAAATGAAAGGCGATGCACCTAAATATTTTAAATTTACAGAAAACTTTAACAACTATTTGTACTCACAATAAATCTTGAATGAAAAAAAATACTAGTTTCTCACAACCCAGATGAATAATTAAATATATTAGTTTTATAAGAAGGCCCGAGTTTTCAACAATTATAAAAAGGGAATAAAATTTCCACACTTTAAACTATTGAGATCTTATAACACAACCTATAATCTTGAATTCAGATGAATTTTACTTGCACAAAAATGAATCACTGAATAAGACCACCAAATGGTTTTCATACAACCCAAAGAAATTAAATCTAATCCAATTACCCATTACTGATAACACAAGATTTGAGAAGGAAATACTTTATTTTTTCATTCAAAATAAAAAAAACATTGCTACTACAAAATCTGAAAATAAATGAGCTCCATACAAATATGGTTATCTCTGCCAATAGCAAAAATATGCAAGGAAGAAAGAACTAAGGAAATAATTAAAAACCAAAATCTTAAATAAAAGGTCTTCACCAAAAAGAGGTGGAACTAATTTGGAAATGATCTTTAACTGAACTTGAACTCAAGTCCATCTCTATTTCTCCTCCAATTTGCAAAAAATCCTTCTTTAATTGGATTTGAAGAAAAGCATGCATGAAAAGGAGATGAAACTGAGTGTAAATAGATTTAACAAGACTCAAAGTCTCCCTCAACTGATATACAACCCATAAAGACTCCAAAAGTACCATGTAACTTCTCATAACTCCTCAAGAACTCCCTATTCTTCTCCACAAAGTATGCAATCCTTTTAGATGTCTAGTTTAATCCATTTGACTCATAAATAAATAAAATAAAATAATACACACATTTAGTAAAGTGTTTTATTAATTTAAATTTAAATTTTTTTTTTTTTATAATACATAAATTTAAATAAAGTGAATAAAACACTTTACTAAACTCATGCATTATTATTTTCCATGGGAGTGAAAAGGTTTTGGCAAAGATCCCTTTCCTTGGCAAGCAAATTTAGGGCATCACAAACCCTAAAGTAAAACACATTGTCATTTATTTAATTTGCTTCATCTTTCACTCCTCTGGTGGGTGCCTCCATGAGGGTTCTCGATGGTTTTTCAGGTTCTTTTACACTTGTTGAAGGTTTCTTTAACATATATCATGTTTTCATCAATAGGTATGTGGTTTTTGTGTGATAGAAAATTTGCCTCGAGCTACCTCTGCTTAGATCTCTTAGAAAGTTGCACATTTATTTTTATTTATTGATTATTTCCGAACAATGAAAAAGGTTTTTTTGGTTCTTTCTGTATATTTGATACTCCAAAATTGATATTTTATCTGTATATCTATCATGGTCAAGGGTTTCTAGCTCTGTATCTTCTTTTCATACATAAAACAATGAATATGTTCTTATTTATGTATATTTGATCTTATCTACATATATGCTACATGCACAAAAGTTCACATTCCTATTGAAAGTTAATGGCTTTATTGTTGAAACCCTTGTTCCCATATATCATTATTTGGCACATGTACCTTAAGGGTTTTTTGATTTCCTCTACATATTTGTTTGATTCTAATCATTGCTACATTCTTTGAAAGGTTTTGCCCTTTCTATAGGCTGTGATCTCCATTGCTTAAAATCCCTCATTTTCGGGTTTATACACTTTCCTTCATACTTATGATAGCATTTTTATGGATATGCCTCGTTGGATATTGCCATGACAGAATCTTACTTTGGTACACTTTATTAATTTGTCATGGCAATATTCAATCACGACTCTGTCAATTTATACTATTTTCACACATTATAGCCACTATTTTTAGGACCTATTTATTTACCTATCAAATAATGCTTTATATGTAAGATTTAGCACTATTTAATATGGATTTCACCATTCTTAGTGTTACAATCACTATCTCTCATATAAGATCATCACTCTTATACCACTTTATGATTTCTCATAGTAGCTTTGGCCGTGAATATTTTAAGGCATTCAAGATGTCTTTGAATTTCATACTTCACACCCTGTCTCTGCTTTGACTGTCATTGGGGTGTACTGTAACATCACTGTTGCATCTTATTGCATTGATGAACTTTGTTTCATGCCATTATTTCATTGCTTTGATTCATATAATCTATGTTGATAAATTCCACTGTGATAGCCTTAATGACTATTTAACAGACGTATCTTTGTTATCTATGCCACGAGAATGGTAATTAATGTTATAAACATATCATGATCATTGTTATTCATTAGATCTCACTGACTTGAGCTTACAAGATACTACTTTGTATGCCTGTAAATATCTTCTACAACTGATGGTTTCCCCAATATTATTTCATTATTGCGCTCTTTGGAAATAGTGATGGAAAGTTTATGAAGAGTCATGAATCCTACGGTTTCTAACAACCACAACAGTGAATAATGATATCACTATCACTTGGATTATCATGAATATGCTTAGAATATACTATCCTAGTCTTTTTGGCATAATTGATTACTTGATACTTCATTGTCCTTGCATAAATTCAACTTCATGCCGTTACTCACTTTTCCATTACTCTTCATCTGATGTCATTATTATGTCTTTGTACACGCTACATCTCTTCATGAAGGTCCTTGTCTCTGTAAGTCATGACTTTGAGAAATGCTGCTACATTGATGCAAATGAAGCCTTGCCCTAATATTTAAGAAGCTCTTTCATCATTCCTTAACCCACTGTTATCACTATTTTTGAACATGCTCTATGAAAAAATATGCTTCTTTGTTTGTACAAGACAAAAACCTAAAGGAGACATGATTGGTGTTGGTTTCAATGAAGTTGAATGTTCTAAGAATCAAGAAGAAAAATCTGATGTGAAGATTGATGTAGAAAAAATTACTCTTGAAGAACCTAAAGAACAGATCATACCTTTTAGAGGTAGATGTTTTGGATGCAACAAGGTTGGACACATGAAGAGAGATTGCAGACGTAAAACCTCTTTCAAATCTTTTTCTAGTTATTGCTTTAATTGTCATGCATATGGGCACAAGAAAGCAGAATGCAGGAAACCTAATCAATCTAGATACATACAAGATAACATTAGGAAGGAGTCAACAGATAAAACCACATGTTACAAACTTAAGAACCTTGGGCATATCACAAGGTATTGTAAGTTATAGGTAAATTAAAACAGATCACCTCCTATATGCTACAAATGTAACAATCCAGGGCATATAGAAAAGTTTTACAGGTACAATAGAAAAGACAACAGAAGAGTACCACCACCTCCTATGGATACTAAGAAGAATGAAAATGACACTGGTAATAGTCTTGCAAATTACAGAAGTGAATTCGACACTTGTTTCAAGAAAGCAGAATATAACAGCAGTGGTAAGGTATGGAAATTCAAAGAGTCTAATGAGGTATTTTTTTAGGGAGAGACAATAGATGCTACTGAATCTTCTCCTGATGCTAACAAATCTGAATCAACCTAAATGGCCAAACATGGCCTTAGGGGGAGCATTGGATGAAGACACCAGATTATATCTAGCCCCTGATTCTGAGGAGTAAGCTCATGCGAGCTTGGTTATAACGAATGTAGACATTATGGAACCTATATCTATGATTGCAATATCTGAAGATTGTTATTTCATGAATTGACTGGACAGTGTGCGTAGTTGAGTTTATTGGGTAAAGTGCATTTTCTCACTTAGTGATGAATAAAAGACATCTAAGTTACTTATTTCTTCACCATTTGAAGAGCAACAACCAAGGAGAGGAGAGTTTAGATAATATCAGACTACCAAGCAACCACATTGCGTGATTGATCAAAGTGGAAATTTGTAATTCAACATGTTTAAGGTATTTAGACTATCTACTCAAGAAGAAGTTATGGATGCACCATTTATTTATGATGTTATGGATAGAATTAGATATAAATTCAAGAATCATCCCTTTAAGTCTTGTGAGGACAACCTTGAAGGAGCCTTTTCCCAAATACCACACAACGTCTTGTGCGTAGAGGATATTAGGGCATACATACATTGAAAATATGAGACATTGGGAGTTGATGAGATTGCTACTGAAATGGAAAACATGATAGGTGATGATGGTAAAATGAAGGATGAGTTCAAACACCTAGATAATCTAAGCATTATGAAAATGATAGACATGTATGAATTCAGTGAAGAAGAATGGTTTAAAATAATACTTAGTAGAGTTCATGACCAATTCATTTGGATAGGGGAGCAACCTATACAGATTTGTAGTCAGTTGATTCATGACATAACTGGGTTAGACAATACTAGTGTTATCCCTGTAGTAGAAAAGAATACAAAGAAACAAGTTGAAACCCTAACACATTCTAAATAGGACCTATGAGCAATGACAATGAATGACATTTTCCTACAGGATGTATGACTAATTGCAATGATACTTGGTTATAAGCTTTACTACAGAAGTAGACCTAATTCAGTCTCAGAAAGAGTTACAATGATGGATTATAGTATGGTAAAGTAAAACACAACATTCAATCTATGGGAGGTTCTAGCACAAATTTCTTTAGAAAATGTAAAGTTAATCAACAAGGATAAATCTAAGGCTTTTAGATTTGGCTCACTTCTAGTTCAAATGTATATCCATATTGAGGATAAGTTTCCTGGAATGCACCCTAGAGAAAGAAAAGACAACATACCCACTGGTATTCAGATATCATAGATACATAAGACAAAAAACCACATGGATGGATGGAGAACTATTTGGGATGACCAAAATTCTATAGAGGCAAATGAAAGAAAGATTCAAAATTCCTGAAGAGTTAGTTGAGAGATACAAGGATACAATCTGTTTCACGGTTGAAACTGATTATGTATGTTTTGAGGCAGTTGTACCAAGGAAGAAATGATGTTATCCTATGGGCTATGAAGTCAATTCAAAAGTTCTAGTTATACAAATAGAACATGTTTTGGCATCCGAAGTTGATTCATCTGAGGAGAGATGGGGCACATATGAATACAAATCAGCTAAAGTTGTGGAAGAACAATGTAGAGTTGATGAACTATAACTGATTGAATGTTTGAAGATGTTAAGTTGATGATCAACGAGCTGCAGAAAGTTAATGCAAGACATTAAATTAGTTAATGTATTGTGTTATCATTGATGTCAACTTGATATACTCTGATTGGTCATATACATATTGTTAAAGACTTCAAAGAACCAAAGAGATAAAGGTTATCTTATCAGTAATACATAAAAGTTTAGTATACACCAAGTGACAACAAACATCGATGGATAGTGCACATCAACGGATAGAGAACCCCGAGAAGAGTCATAGTGATACCCGATAATGATACCCATGCAAGCAATACCAAGCAAAACCAAAGTGATACCCGAGCAGAACTGAAATTCACAGTGTTGCCCGATAGACAGACAACCCTGACAGATAGTGATGCTCGAGGACAACTGAAGTCAAGACCGAGCAAACAAGGAGTTAAATACCGATCAGAACTGTAGTTCAGAAATGACAAAAGACTTAGCTTGTAGGAGCTAAATATGGAGTTAACTATTTGATTACATTGTTTTCATCGACCAGTTAAAAGCTAGAGATTTAAAGCTAGTTTTATTCCAGTTGTCAAGAAGAAATCTACGGGATAAAACTAAAGTATGCTTTAAAGAAAGAATGGCGAGATTTGCGGATCACGTCAAGAACAAGAAAGACAAGGACTTAGAAATGGTGAAATCATGTCTATAAAAGAGACAAGATAATTCATTATGAAAGAGAGGATGTTGAAGAGAATACTGGTGAAGATAAGAAGTCTTCATAAAGACCTGATCAAACAAGCTAAAGAACAGAGCTAATATTTATGTGGACACCGAGAACCAGAGAAGCAACAACATTCACCAAGAAGAAAGAAGTGGAGCAAAGGAAAAGAAGGGAAACATTGATCAGAAAGGTATTATGAGCTTACAATAGGTCTTAACATTTGCAAGATTAAGTTGTATTTATGAAAAAATCATATACTGTTTCAGTTTAACCATTGATTCAGAAAATATCTTAATACAGTAGGATTTAACCATCATTTATATATTGAGATACATCCCAAGGAGTATCAAAAGGTTTCTCATGAAGATAGCATAGTGAATGCCAAATATCAAGTGACAAACTATTAAATCTAAATCCTCTAACAAGGTTGCACTTAACAGTGTGTTTTTAACCTTTAACAGGGCTGGCTCTTCATCAAGCTCACTTCAGAAGAGTGAAAATTTTGGGTTCCTGGTTCCAAGTGTTTTTTTCCCTTAACAAGGTATCCACATTAAAAATCCATGTGTCAAATGTGTATATGGTTCATTGCTTTGATGTTTTTCTTTACACGTTACTAAAACATGATTAATTGGTAAACACTAAGTTATCTAATGTATTTCAATAAAGGTAAGACTGCTATCCGGTAAAGCTTAAGAAAAAGGATAAATAGTATATTCCAAACAGTAGTTATTTGATAAGATTATTTAAAGGCATAAATCTTGTAGGACTAAAGATAGCTAGAGGTTTATATTTGTGGTATAAAGTTTTGGGTTGATTTATTGGATTAAATTTTGAGGCCATTGATTCACCCCCCCTCTCAGTTATTCTAACAAGAGGTATAAGGAAGAGAAAGATAGAGAAAATAGTTGATGAAATGGAAGATAAGGCCAAAACAACTAAAGAGGAAATGAAATATGTGAGGAAGAAGATAATAGAGAGATCTTCTGGGTTGGCAAGCACTGCTACTGCAACCCTTCCACCTCCACAAGTTGTGTAGGTAGTCAGACCACTTTCCACTATGATAGATGTATCTACACCCTCACCACCACAGAAGACATCGTAGGAAGAGACAAAAAATCTTGTACCCTGGAGAAACATAAGGTACACTAAACTGGACTCACCTCCTAAGAAACATAGGACTGCAGAAGAAGAAGAAAATAAAGTTGAAAAAGAGACCACCAATGTAAGACAACTATGGAAGCCAGATATGAAGATGCTAGAGAAAAGAGCTATTGAGCAAGGGAAGATTTTTTCATTGGCTAAATACTATGACAAGTATGAGGCATCTGAAAAACTAGTGATTGAAGACATAGTGATTAATCATTTACTTATTTTCAAGAAGAACCTATTAGAGATAGAGGGCATTATACCTGAGGAATTGTATGGTAAACTAGAGATTAGAAAACAACTTGCACATATAGAAGATGAGGCGATTAGGAGTCAAGATATTGAGGATATGTTTCCAGTAGTTTCTATATGAGAGAGAGAGAGAGAGAGAGAGAGAGAGAGAGAGAGAGAGAGAGAGAGTACTTGAGGAGCTCGAACCTTTGTTGAGAACTAAGACAAGATTAGTGAAAATTATGGGTAGAAAACATGATGAAGTCATAGGGAACACTCAAAAGGCATTAGATCAGATACTTATGAGAAATATTGTTGAGAAAACTTCACCTCCTAAACCTACTATGCCTAAACCTATAGGAATTGGAGAGATCTCTAAGACAGTTGAGGCAAATGTTGAGAAGAGCGAAGTGAGTAATGACATGCAACCAAATTTATTTGTTTTTGGTGTGCCAGTGACCCTTGACACTTCACTTGATGAAAAAGACCCATTTGAAGGAAACATTGATAATATAGTGACAGATGAAGAGGAAGAACGAAAAGAGGAAGAGCAGAAAGAAGAATCATAATAGAGAGAAGAGATAGTTACAATGAAAGGAGAAGAGGAAAGAGTTGAAGTAAAGCATGAAATTGACACATCCACTATTCTATTGTTGGAAAGAAAGGATAAGTATGTAAGAAAAATGTTGAAAATATGGATGAGGATGAACTGATCAGACTATCCTTCATTGCATTCACAAAGGCAAGAGAAATATTTGAGCAAAGAGGAGACAAAAAGGCTAAGGTAATTACTAGAGCAGTTGATACTATGAATAAACTACTTCTAGTGCCTATTATTTTTCAAGGAAAAGATGTTGTAGAGAATCTGAATATGGCACTAGATGAATTTGATAGTCACTATGAGTCCTTCGTGAATATCGCTAAAGAGAAGGAAGAGAGAAGTTATCTAGAGAAGAAGTTGAAGTAAGTATGCCAATCTATTTCATGGAGCTTGGGCATTCTGAGATTAGCTACATCAAAGGCCAAAAGTTGTGTCACACATGGAAGGATGTTATACAACTATTGTATGAACCCTATCAGACACATTCAGAACATTGAATACATTATTGTGAAGGAAAGGGCTACTCTGGATAGCATGATGGACAGTTGTGAGACGTCCTAACAATCTGTATTGGAGATGGATAGAGAGGTATCAAATATTTTTGATAAGTTGAATGTATTGGATATATAAAATGGGAGAGTAATGAAAATATTTGGTTTGCTGAAGAGTCTAATCACTCTTAAGCTATCAATTCTTGAAGTTCATCTATCTCATATGGAGAAGACTGTAGATTCATTGACAAATTATATGCCTATGGATTTAAAAGAAGTAGAGAATTCATCCTATGCACTGAATGGACTAATACATGTTAGTCAGTTGTTGATAGAATTATGGAATGCATAAGTGAAGATCTTGGAAGATTCCTTTCAAGATGTTCTTAAACTGATGAGCAAGCACTAAATTGTACATTTTTGTAAATTTTGGGTACAACTTTTCCATTGTTGTCAAATGGGGAGAAGAGAAGAAAAATGAGAAAAGAAGAAAAAAAGAGAACAATTAGTTGGGAAACTTAGTCATTTTTTGCTAAGTGTTGTCATCAATTCCAAAGGGAGAGATTGTTGGAAAGTGATGTTTTTTGGAGTGTTATGTGAAACTTGAGGGTTTTCATTTATGTCAACACATATGATATAATGATCGCTTGAAGTTAAGTATAGTTCTGGAGAGATAGTACTTTGGGATATGTATGACCTTCAGTTAAGGTCTGTTGTGTTTTGGTGTTGATCGCAGAGAGCTAGAGTGTTTTGAAGACATGTGAAGACAATGGAATAGTGAAATAGAGTAGTTGAATAGTTGCGATGATTGAGGGAGTATGAGATAAGATCCAAATGTGCTAAGTTGGATTATCATTGTGAATTACCCATACTTTAGTAGTAGAAGATCGCCGACATTGTATTTAATTTTTGTATTAATATTTATTCTATTTTGTATTGTATCTGAGAGCTGACTAAAAGATGTAACAAACACACACACACACACACACACACACACACACACGAACAACATTTTGTAAACCGAAGATGAGAAAGAGATGTTAGAGATGATTGATGTCAGATATGAGATCTAAGGTTGACAGATATTTTTGAGAACTACAACTAAAACTATCTAAGCATTGCAGATGCTTGTTTTTGTTCATTACTGAGAACACTTTGTAATAGAAGTATTGGATGTAAGAGTTGTAAGTTCAGTGTACCCCTAAAAGGGTGTTGTATACCTTTAACAGGGTTGATATTCCTTTAACAAGGAAATATACTATGTAATACTCATCCCCTAATAGGGCTAGGTCTCCTAAAGGTACATTATATTTTAGTGCATGCTTGTGGGTACCATCCCCACCGGGGTTTTCCCTTGGCGAGGGTTTCCTCGACAAAAAATAATGGTGTAACGAGTTGTGTGCTATTTTATTATGTTCTTTTCATTTCAGAAATCATATGGTTTATTTGGAATTGGTTTAAGTTTAATCTAAAGTTTTGTAATACGGATTCACTCCCCTCTTAGTATTACTTAATCCTAACAAAACTTTCATCCCAAATTTTCATTAAGAATGGAAAAGATTCATTTCATTGTCATAGTGCTTTCTCTTAGTTGTTTCCAATTAAATGATGTAATCTATTAATAACAATACATGGTGCTTAATATTCTATTTTCACCTGGCAAGTCATGCATTCTCATGGAATTGCTGATGATGATTTTGATCTCACTATCCTGAAGGTAGATGATCCTCTTTTTCTATAGCAATAACCTCCTGATACATCTGACCATTTGACCATGACTATATCATGGATTTACTTCATATACTAATCTTTAAAGACACTGTTCTTGATATTGAGACTATCTTTGACATTGTGTAAGGACTGCAATTACTCACAAAATGCCACATCAGCAAGTAACATGAAAAGCGGAAAAGTCGACAAGAGAACAGGGTCAAAGATATACAAAGACCAGTTGAACCATTTGCATTCGCATGATAAATGAAATAAATACTACACAGTTGCGACCTTCACGTCGCAATAAGCAAGATAACTAAAGACAATTATTATACAACTAAGTCATCATAAAATATATGCAGAATCCCTCATATGATCTCCTATCAGCTATGTGCAAAGCAGAAGGAAGCCGACAAACATGTCGTACTTCATTAATTACAATTACAATAAAGACATTATAAAAGATGAAATTCCAGGTCATCACATGACCAACATAGCTATGACGATTACAATAAGGGAAAGACGACCAATGTCACACTTCCAACAATTTAAGTACAACAAGAAAGATCATTTCAGTTAAGTGATATTCATTGAATTTGGATGTCGACCTGCACGCCAGACATCAGCTCATCTCAGTACATAGATGAAGCAAAAATAATAATAAAGATAATGGTACGTAGCACAATTACAAAAAAAACAAGTACCTCGGACCTGGGTCCATCTGTACGTCCCTGTCTCCTTAGCCATCGGACACGCGTCCATCTGCTATCACGAGAYGGGAGTGTGGCTCAGGCRCTTTTATCCGCCCAACCACGGAGTGGTTAGCTCCCCCRGRGTTCTTCYTGACACGAAGAACACGCCGACCCTARCCCGAGAAGCCTAGCAACCGGCGCTGAAGGATCGGATGGATCTGGTGYAGCCGTGAACATACTACTACACATATGTCTACTAGTAGATCAAACACGGATGTGGCAGAGGGATGAATCAAATAACCAGCATATAATAATAACATATGCACAATGCTTTGGCCAAAGCGATTATCACCAGCTTCCTACTGGCAGGCAGAAATTTAAACAAATTCTACCCTCCCTTGATTCTCCACATTCAGCACCCTCCCACGAGTACAAAATCAGTTTAATACAAATATGAAATAAATTGATTTCCAAATTAACATAAAAGGCAATGCCACCGCTATTGGTGTATATTCTAAATGACAAGCAACATCATGTTCACATTGAGATTTAATACCACTTACACTTTTCTTCAATAAAAGAATATAGTTCACAGTCAGATTCAATAAAAGAATATTCACAACATAAGAATTAAATTTTTTTCCTACACATTAGTTTGCTGTTTACCATAATGTCAGAATAACCAAATTCTCTTCAAGAACACTCCATTACCTTTCTAAGCTGAATTGTAACACACATAATTAACATATGATACTGTTGCCAAATCTCCACTCGGAAGTGGATTAATTTAGTAATTATAATTCCTTTGATTCTAGTGAGAAATGTATAATTTTAATTATAGCGAAAGCATCTATCACTCGGAGCTATACGGCTTAGCTGCACCCTCAGATGAAGTAATACACTGAGTACATAAATAAAAAAATTTAAAGGAAAAGTAATCAACGATATACAATACACAGGAACCTACTCAACTGGAATAACTCGGCACCCTCAAGTTGTAAGGAGAGAAATCCTAATCTTCTCTGCTCTAGAGTAACGATATGCACAGTTAACTTGACCAACCGGATCTATTCCCAAATTGGTGATTAACGTTGGTACAATTTTGCCATGGGACTGTTAGACAGGGGCAGAGACTGACATCTCTTTGCTGCTGAGCACCCAGTCATAACCGTCTCTATAAGGCAATTAGAATGAGCTCAATGAAAAATGGCTACAGTTTACATTGGTGCACTAAAGCCTCGATAAAGGAAAAAATAGTTCCGTTCCCAAAGAGCAACCTAATCTCAAATGAAAGGCACGTGACATCGGCAAGATGGAATTTTTAACATTTTAGGCTCGCTGGAACCGTAAGGTCCAAACAGGAAGTCGTGGAACTGACAAAATAATTCAACCATTTGCAGAAATCCATACAAGATATATGCATAACACATTGCTCCATCCAAAAAACATGGAAACCAAACGCAGTAGCAATAGACAAAGGGAGAAAGCTGCTAAAGTCTGAAAAAGAAACCTCCAAGCTGTGCAGAGTCAACTAGCGCAGCATGCATGTAATGACTGCACACGTATATATATATATATGTGGCGCTGCCATCACATAGATTGTGATTGGGGAAGGAGGAAAAGAGCAGAGGTAACGATAACAACTACCTCACATAACAGCACTAGAGACAATACAAAATGAGCAGCTGGTACGGCTGATGACACGCCTCAGGAAGTTTTAAACAACTCAAGATACAGTGGTGACATAATCCAAAACATATGCGCATGCCCAAGTGAAATTTCTAGAGTAGTAGAAGATAACAAAACTATCCAGACTAGGAAATATATGAGGATGGATTCTTGTTTTCCAATTTAACAAAAGCAATACAAGCATTATCAGTACGTTTACACATTTCCAGGGGAGAGTAAAGAGAGTTTTTGTGGAACCTGAGTTTGTTCGATGCCTGTAGTAACTCCAATGGCCTCCCTTGACACCAATCTTTCTCGTTCCAAATCCCAGCCTTTTTCCCAATTCCCCTCCCCCTCGAAGCTGTTTTACATCCCCCTTTATTTTCATCCCCATCCAGCATCGTTTCTAACTGATTTCCCCTCTTTCGAGTGAGTACAACAAACATGCCTCCAAAAATGGAGTGTGGTCTCCTCCACTCCCTTCAGCCAACTGTCTTTGTTATTATTTTTAAATTTTTATAAAATAAATCATGTCCAGATCCGTCATTTACCTTCAAAAATTCCATTAGCTATGAAACGTTTATTTTATTTTTCTACTACCATTGTATATGAACATGTAAAATTTTAGTACGCCAAACACATAATTAATGCCATGGAATCGAAAGTAGACATTTATCATACATTTTACAATATTTCCAACAAAGTTGCAGGAATGAAAAAGAATAAAACAAAATATCGTGACACATAAACTCTAAGTGGTGTGTGTATAGATCGGCCAACCAGATCATCCGCAACTCCAGAACTGGAAGCTAGCCTTCCCTACCTCAACCACACTCCCGCCTCCGTCTTGCATCCAAACAGACATACTCGAACCAAACACTGTATCAGTATATGATTAATCATTAATCAAAAGTAAAACATTTCGTTTACCACCATTATCCAAAATCAACACATTTAGTAATTATGTCGTAATACATCATATATGCATGCATTCAAAACATGAACTTTTATAAAATAGCATGATATAATAACATCCTCACGATAATTCATTTAAGGTTTTTAATTACCGCTAATTAAAACCACAAGAGAAAATCAACTAGAAAACATAACATCTAGAAAGCGACCTAGTCGAATCAAGACGACTTGGTCAACAAGGTCAAATGTCGCAAGACAAGTCCGGAAAAAGAGGAGTCTCAAAAGTCGAGTCGTGACACATTGGATATCCTTATTGTGAGAATGGAAAACTCTTCCCTCCAAGTTGTCCCTAGCCTTATGATTGCAGCACCACTTTTGACATCTTTATATCTTCAATGTTATGCCAATTGTGACTTCATGATATTGAGGGGATTCATACCTTGGTCACTGTCTTGATTCCAATGAATATCTTAAGGTGCTTGAGATCCTTAATGAAATGACCAATCCTTTTCATGAAAATAAATGATACTATCCTGATACATGTATTTATTTGTCTTGCATTATTCTTGTTGCACCATTGACATGATTATTCATTAGTGCGTTCTATCTCTGTCAAAAGAATATCATGTTAGGATCAACACTTATGGGAGCCAATTTTACCCCACATGCTATGAAATTTATGACATCAACCTAAAATATTATATATATGAATATGATACCCGTACCTGCACATTGAATAAACACATTACATAAATAATGAAGTTTGAGTTCTGATGAATATTGATAATGTCTCCTCTATTTTCCTCTCTAATTTAACACATTATGAAAGCTAAGTATTCCTTTACTGATTTTACATATGGATTGATGAGGATACCCGAGCTCTAACCCCTCTTCTCTCTCTTCCTACGATAAAACCATAAATGGAAAAATAACTTCTGGATCATAAAGGAAACTTCCAGAGTTGAGGAGATAAATATTCAACCATGAAACCATGTGCTTTTTCATTCATCAAGAAATGATAGGTCCCCTCCTATCTTTATATGTTATTTTTATAAATGTACATTTATCCTTTAGAATGTGAAATTCAGTCATTCCCATGACTTGTGTTGGAAGTATTCTTTTGAACTTATGAATAAATAAAGTATTTTTCTTTGAAGAGTTTTGTGATTCCTTTATTTTTACTTGCATTTATGTTGAAACTGGAATTCACTTAATAACCTACAAATCCTATAATGAACAATCTAGCAGAATAAAATATATACCCTTAGTTTTTAGCTGTAAACACCTTTCCAGCTCTACCTTATTGAGTTAGAAGAAAAATTGGGTAACAATTATCACATTCCACTTTATGTGTTGTCTTCATATTTAATGCACTTATCACTTTATCATCCTCCACATGTTGCACATACTTCATTTCACAATGGAGGATGATCCACCTTTGGTGGACATGTGATTCCACCTTGTGTGGGTGATACATTATCTCCTCATTATAATGATATCTTATTGCCTTGCCTATATAAAAAAAACATATCTACATTGTAATCCACCATCTTTTGAATGAATTCAGTTATTGAAGATGCAAATATAATTTGTTCTTATCCATATTGTTCTTTCTCTCTTTTGTGCTATTCATTAGCCTCTAGATGTTGGATTGTTGTTGTTTGTTCCTCCAACTAATTTTTGAGACAAATATAAGGATTAGCCTTCACCTATGATTAATTATCTTAGATCAGTGACCAACTATTTGAGAATTCCTTAGAAACAAGGAATTTCTCCTTCTCTTTGGGCTCTACTAAACTCGGGTGGGTGAACCCTATGAAATATTAATTTTTTTTGATGAATTACAATAAATATTACTCAAAATAAGATAAATCATAGTAAGGCAAGTCAGATCATACATTTGACGCTTTCGGAACTGGCTTTGTTATGACATTTTATGAAATCTAGAAATATTTGAGAGTAAAACCCATTATGAAATCTACTTGTACAAACATAACTGAAAAGATGATTTTAATTTATAAATTGGTTATTGAATATGTGAACAATGAAGACCAGCACTTATACCTATGGAAAAAAATTCATCCACTTAATGAGCTTAACAATATTTGTGCAATTTTAACTATATGTTAATGCATTACACAAACATCGAATTGTATCTTACCATAAATCATACTTATAAAATCACTATTATTCTCTTCAAATTAATGAAATACACAAATTGAATTTAATCTTTCTAATTAAAATAACCTAATCTATGCACCACACACTTATGAAGATTTCATAATGACAATATTATTCTATCCTGAATAGATTATACCATGTAACACAAAGAGACCAATATAGGAGATGAACCATGGTGAGATTTTTATTGATTAAGTTGAATATGCAACATTGCAATCCATTAAAGCATAAGATATGTTTGAAACCAATTGAATAAGTACACTATATTTCTATTTCTATGCCCACCTAGTACAAAAATGCTTTCAAAATACTCAGAATTTTCAAAACCACCCGTCAATCAGCTCTGAATTCCCTTTATACAAAAATGGAGAAAAAAGATACAGGTTATTGACACATGTCAAAAATTTATTACACCTTATGAGAATATGGCAAAGGAATCTATAAGATCAAGATAAAAAAAATTTCCTCCTTATATTAAAAAATAAGATCTTGCATGAAAAATCAAACTGAATTGTAGTTGAAGGACACATACATATCTGGAAAGAAACTGAAACTGAAAAATAATAACTTGAACTAAAAACTAGTAAAGTAGACAAGGGAGAAGTTGGAACCGTTGCCAAGATGAAAAAATGTGAATAAAAACTATATGAATTATCATTAAAGTAACAATTGGAAACCACAAAAGACCCATGATATTTGAAATGGTAAAATTTTCTCGTTTCTATTTAACTGCCCCATGTAATCACTCTTCCTCCTTTTGTTTAGGGTCAATGTATTCAAATTTGCAAAATTACCCGTGCTAGCTATGCACTGCAAAACTTGTGGGCTTATCAAATCCTTTGATAATATTTAACATTCTTGGGGATCACTTACATTTATTATCCACAATAGATCTCACATCTACAATAAACTTGGAGTATGTGACATCTATAGTAATATCAATGACAATATAATAAAGAAGTTCAATAAGATAATCCCCATTTCCCATTTTTTGAACTGCCACATCAACAATACCTTCATTTTCCTTTCTCCAATCATTGTTACTCTTCAATTTAGAATCTAGATTATGCAAAGTATATATTATCTAGTAATTCCTTGAATTTCCTCATTTTCCTTCATTATCCCAACCTTTCCCTCCATATAATGGATTTCACTTACAAGTAAATCATAGGTCTTGCACAAGTTTACAATTTGTTGAGGCATCCTAGGTGTCTATTGGGAAATAACCTTAAGAAGATTAATTTGTGATCCTACTAGCTTCCAAGTTTCATTAAGATCCTTAAATTCCCTTATAAAATCTTCACATTGATTTGCAACTTCTGAAATAATGAGAAAATAATTGTAGACATCCTCTAATTTGTCTAGACTAGCCTTCAAAAGTTTGGAGAGTGTACCTTTTACCTTTTTTAATAATTTATCTTTGGCCATCAACTTGGCCTGTGCTACCTCACCCCCTGTCACCTTTAGCTGGTACTTGCTTTCTAAAATTTCATTCTTAAGGTGTTCAATTCCTCAAACAAATAAGAAGATTCACCTTGTTCCATTGAAACCATTTGAGGTGTATATGTTTTTACTTCTAATTCTTTTCTCAATTGTGCATTCAACACCAGGGCCTTTGTATAGACAACATGGATATCTGTCCTTTCCTCAAGAAGTATGTTAAGTTGTGTTTACTGCAACTTGGTGGCATCCCTGGTGAGCATTACTACATGCATTGTGTGTTTTGAGGTCTCTAGTGAATTGGTTTCCTTTAGGGTCCTTATGACCGCTCCATCTCTACTCCTCTCTTCAACTCCAATAAGTAACTGAGGTTTTTTTTCCTATTCTAGTAATCCCTCCATATTTCTCAAATTTAGACTTAAAAGTGGGTCTTGTTTCTGCCTTATCTAATCTAAGATAAATACCTCTTCAAGATTCCACCCCACAATGAGTCACATTCCACTTTCTATGAAAATTTTTGTTTAGATGTTATTGTTGTTGGTGATGTAATCACACATGTCAAAACTGGTGTATTGGTTTCTTGTGCTTCAGGTGTTGAAAAATATTAATTTAACTTATGCAATTTTGTATAACAATGGATTTTGTGGATGGTTTGGTAATAATGATATATCTTTATGGTACTTGTAACATGTTAATTGAATGAATTTTGGTGGTTTTCATGCTCAAAGTTTCTTCCAGATATCCTTGGTATCTGATCATTCATGCAATATATCAAGATTTATGGTATACAAGTTGGAATCAATTTTTGGTCCATTGCTTCTCGATGTTATCTTTCAGTTGGTACTAAATTTTTTTATGATCAAGACATGGTCTTGGTTGTGGAATTCCCATTAGTTCCATAATATATTTATCTTTCGATGCTTAAGCTATGAA
The DNA here is from genome assembly GCA_018584345.1 of Thuja plicata. NCBI lineage: Eukaryota > Viridiplantae > Streptophyta > Pinopsida > Cupressales > Cupressaceae > Thuja > Thuja plicata. The sequence continues at coordinate 2,553,972 of MU227366.1, forward strand.
ATATGGTTATCTTAAGTAAGACCTATCTTTGGGTCCCTTTGTAGCGTGCTATGCATCTCTCATATGTATGACCTATCTTTTATGTCCAATACTAGTATGCAGATATTCATGGTATATATTAACACTCTATTTTATATTTAATCCAACATGTTTTTCTAGGTTGACATATGTTTTAATGATCATCATATGTGCATATATATAGAGAAAATCTTCTAGATTTGAGTGTGGTGTGCGAATACTAAAGATGATATGATGGGATTATGAATATAGCATGAAGTCTACAAACCAAATAAGAAGGGCAAAGGAAAATATTGATGAAAGAGAAAAGTAGGTCTCAAGAAGGTTTTCTTGAATTATATTGAAGATTGGTAGAAGATCTCGATTCAAAATTTTTTCTGACTTCTACAATGCTACTCACCAAAATTGAATCCATGCATGTGTAGATGAAATTCATCAGTTCAAGTTTTGTCTGTAAGATCAATTTTTTTACTAACTATGATAGGTATTTTGTATTAAGGGGAATGAGCCTGATTGGTGGCGATCCTATCATAAATGATCCTTACTTGTAGTGAGCATTGTAAAATCACCTTAAGCGGTGTCACCTTAACCGATGTTATTATTCATGAGAATTATCTTCTCTTTGGTTTCCATATAAATCTGGTGTTCATTGTGCATGGTATTTCTTGTATGCTTTCATGTTTATTAGTGCTTATATTATCAGTTTGAATTAAAATTGTTACCATTATAGTTAAAGTTTAAAAGCATCTTGGGATAACTGATTCACCCCCCTCTCAATTATTAGAGGTTGTTCAACAATTGGTATTAGATCTTGGTCCCATCCATATAAAGCTTAAATTTTTAAGGGAAATTTTGGTTCGTTGAACACATGGCTAGAGAATACTAATCTGATAAAGAAGTGAAGATAATGTTGGATGATATTGAATGCCCAAAATATGAGAATGAAGAACTAAAAGAAAATATAAAGGAATCAAACTCTTGTTTATCTAAGCTGAGGGATTAGATTCAAAAATTCAAGGCAAGACACAAAGAAGTAAGCCAAGAACTGAAGGAATCAAAGGAGAATGTTGCAAATCTGAAATCACAGTTGGAGGATTGTAAAAAGATCAAAGAAAGTCTCAAAGATATCTTCAAACATAAGTTAGAAGAGAATGCAAAGTTGGATCAAGAACTTAAGAAGATAAAATCAGAGACGAAGATATGTGAAAGAAACACTATTCTAGAAAAAGCTCTTCTCCATGCAGAGAATCCACAAAGAAAAAGACTATCTTGGGTTCACCGGTAAAAACTCGAATCCAAACATTAAGGGTGAAGTTAAAGTAGTTGACGCTGAAGATAAATATAAAGCTACAAGTAAGGTTTAGAATAATGGTGCATTAGAAAAGAAGGCTTTGGTGATACAACTTAATTCTCAAAGGTATTTATCATTTAATGGTCATTGTTACACATCCAATAATTTTGGACATCAAGTTGTGGAACATAAGAGCATAAAAGATAAAATATTTCAATGTTTTAACTGTCACAAGTTTGGTCATAAGGAAAATCAATACACAAATCAAGTATCTAATTCGATCAAGATGAATAGGATGAACAATATCTTTCATGTTAATTTCTATGCATGTCATAACTATGGTCACAAGGATTATTAGTGAAAATATGGGATGCAATCAGTAAAGAGGAATGTAAATTGTTTTAAGTGTGGTAAGCTTGATCATTATGCTAACACTTGTAGTTCTTTTACCACTCCGGGAAATTCTAAAAGTAATGAGAAAGATGTTTCAGTTTTAGAAGAATCTCAGAAGATTTTAATTGCATGGAAAAAGAAATAATCATGTGAAGCAAGTCCAACTATGGCACCGTACTATGATGCTTACACTTCTGCTAACTAAGCGAACCACCTTGGCTTAGGGGGAGAAAATACAAAGCATTATCTATCATTTCTCCCTCTCTAAAATAAAGAATGATATATTTTCAAAAAAATTAAGCTTGATTAGACATGTATAAATTTGAATTACATTTGTTGCATCATTTGTGCACTTTTTGGCAGGAAATAATCATGAACATTTAAGGATATAATTGGCAGATTTTTTAAATCATTTCATATTTAGAGAAGAAGAAAAAATAGAATTGCAGAGCTATATTATTGTGAAGGAAAAAGTGAAAATATGGAGATGGAGTCTAGTTTGGTTATTCATGAATCTAGTGGAAATATTCCATAAATGTAAAAAAGAGTTGAATTAGAGGAATTTGATCATAGAAAGATAAGACAAATGGAAGCAAAGTTGGAGGAAGATGAATTGCAACATGTTCGTGCTTTGAGTTTGGACATTTGGGGAGAATTCCCCGAGTTTGAAGAAAAAGAGTCGATCTTTTTCCTGTTGAACTAGTTCAAGGACATAAACCTAATTTTGGAAAAACCCTATGTGATTACAAAGGAGGTAATTGAGGCAATCACAATTCTATGTAATATTGGGGATATTTTAGGGAAGAGGAAAGAGAAGTATGATAAAGTTTAGAATCTTCTTGGCATTGAAAAATATCAACGTGCTCCTCTAAATAATAACCTTGTTGATCCAGTTGTGACGTATGTTGCTTACGACATTACTTATAAAATATTTTTCTACAATCGTGAAGGTGCTACATCTTCCATAGCTATGTACTTAGCACACAAAATGATTAGGGAATACATGAAGTTTAATTTGTGTGGATTTTTGTTAGAAACTTTCTTGAAAATACCAAAATGTCAGTTGATGAAGGTTATGCATTTCATTCAGATCTCTTGTTATGTACTTGTTATTTTAATTTTTGAGATTTCTTCTCAGTAGAGAAATATTGGTTGGTTTCTTGAAATCCCTATCGAAATTTTTTTTTATAGGCACTTGAAAAGTTTTAAGGATAATGTGGACGAATGTAAAGCTTATTTTATATCTTTACAAATAAATTTGTGCTATGATGTATCCGTGTATGGTGCTATGCCTATTGATTTTATTGAGGAGGGCCCCTCCTCCACTAAAAGTGAATTTGATATTATGCTCGATGGTCCCCTCTGGAACCTAAGAAAATGAAAACTAGTGTAAAAGGAAAAGAAATTGTCACTTTATCAGAGGAAAAAGGAGAATTGGACAGAATCGATGAAATTAGGAGTGCTTGATCCTCTAGTAGAAAGACTAAAATTGAAAATGTGTTATTAGATCATTTTATGAGTAAAGGTATTGTTGTCTCTACTATTTCTAACATTTTACCAGTTGATTTGTTGAAGATTATTGAGGAAAGGTCGCAACAAGAATTTTCTTATGGTGAAAAGTTTAGGAATGTAATTTAGAGAACATGTGCTAATCCTGAACAAAGGTTATCTAGATATATTGTTTAGACAAAAGAATGGTTGAAAGAGATATATGATATGTACTGGTATCTCCGGTGGCCTATAGCTATTGATAATTAAAGAAGCAAAATTGAAAGTATTGAATAAAACTTGAATAAAATTGGAAAGAATTATGATTTCTTCATGGATAAAGATGAAAAATAGAGAATCAAAGTTTTTGAGCTGCAAGACGAGTTAATGTGTGTTCGGAGACAAAGGGGGGATTTAGTAAAATATTTATGGTTGGTGAAGGATTTTTTTGAGGTCCTGTTAGAACATCTTTCTAGAATTCTTTTTGATGTAGAGGAAAATGTATGTCAGTATCAGTATCCTAACTGGTAGTCATGATTTGATTGATTGGTTCTACATGACAATTTGTGTGTAAGGATGGGATATGTTGTACTAGATTGGAAGAAAAGTCTTCCAATTATCAAAGAAAGGTACAAGATTTTTTTTTTTTGTAAAATCTTCTATTTTTATTTGATATGTTGTGATGTTTTGGCCCTTTTCCATTTTTTGCAAAAGAGGGGAGAAAATGAAGAAAAATAAGAGCTGAAATTAAAATCACTTAACTCAGGGAGAGTTTTTGTCTTTTGGATGCTTTGAACGAGTTTGGTGTTTTTTTTTTTTTCTATTTTTTCATTAATGCCAAAGGGGGAGATTTTTGAGATGTTATTATTGTTGGAATTTTTGCTATTGATGTCAAAAATGATGTACTGGTTGGTTTATCTTCAGGTGTTGAATATAATTTATTTATCTTATGTAGTTTTATATAACAATGGATGTTGTGGATGGTTTGATAATAATGATACATATTTATGGTACTTCTACCATATTCAATGAATAAAGTTTGGATGGTTTCCATGCTTAGAATTTCTTCTAGATATCCTTGGTATCCAATCATTCATGCAATGTATTGAGAGTTTTGGTATAATAGTCGGAATCATGTTTTGGTCCATTGCTTCATGGTGTTATCTTTTGTTTGGTATTGAATTTTGTTATGATCAAGACATGGTATTGGTTGTGGCATTCTCATCAGTCCCATAACATATTTATCTTTCAGTGCTTAAGCTATGAAAAATGGTTATCTTATGTAAGACCTGTCTTTGGGTCCCTTGGTAGCATGTTGTGCATCTCTCATATGTATGACCTATCTTGTAGGTCTAGTTCTAGCATGTGGATCTTCATGGTATATCTTAAGAGAATCTATTTTATATTCAAACCAACATGTTATTCTAGGCCAACATATATTTGTATGATCATTGAATGTTTATATATAGAGAAGATCTTCTAGATCTGAGTGTGGTGTGCGAATACTAAAGTTGATATGATGCGAGTACAACTATATGGTGAAGTGTGTGAATCAAATAAGAAGGGCGAAGGAAAATATTGATGATAGAGAAACATATGTGTCAAGAAGGTTCTCCTCAATTATATTGAAGACTTATAGAAGATCCCATTTCAAATCTTCTAGTGACCGTTACAATGCTACTCACTAGAACAAAATCCATGCATGTGTAGATGCAATTTCATTTGTTCAATTTTTGTCTGCAAGATTGATTTTTGTATTAGTTGTGATAGCTATTTTGTATTCAGGGTAGTTAGCATTGTAAAAATTACCTTAACCAATGTCACCTTAACCAATGTTCTTATTCATAAGAATTAGCTTCTCTGTGGTTTTTCTCATCTTGGGTTTCCACATAAATATGGTGTTCATTGTGCATGGTATTTATTTTGTGCTTTCATGTTTATCAGTGTTTAGATTATCAGTTTGAATTAAAATTGTTACTGGTATAGTTAAAGTGTAAAAGTATTTTGGGATAACTGGTTCAACCCCCTCTTAGTTACCTGAGACTATTCAAAAATTGGTATAAAAGCTAGTCCCTTGTAGATAGAGCTTAACTGCTTGACCAAAATCTTGGCTGGTTGAAAAAATAGTTGGAGAATACTAATCTGATGAAGAAGTGAAGATAATGTTGGATGACATCGAATGCACAAAATATGAGAATGAAAAACCAAAATAAAATCTCAAGGAAGCAAACTCTTATATCTCTAAGGTGAGGGAGAAGATTAAAAAATTTAAGGCAAGACACAAAGAAGTAAGCCAGGAACTGAAGGAATCAAAGGAGAATGTAGAAAATCTAAAATCACAGTTGGAGGACTGCAAAATCATTGAAGAAAGTTTCAAAGATATCTTCAAACATAAGGTAGAAGAGAATGTGAAGTTGGATCAAGAATTTAAGAAGATAAAATTAGAGGCAAAGATATAAGAAAGCAACACTATTCTAGAAAAAATATTTCCTATGTAGATAAGCCACAAAAAATAAAGGTCTTGGGTTCACTGGTGAAAATTCAAATCACAACATTAAGGGTGAAGTCAAAATAATTGATGCTAAAGATAAATCTAAAGCTAGAATTAAGGTTTGGAATAATGGTGCATTGGAAAAGAAGCCTCTAGTGAGAAAACTTAATGCTCAAAGGTGTTTATCATTTAAGGGTCATTGTTACACATGAAATAATTTTGGACATGAGGTTGTGGAATTTAAAAGTAGAAAAGATTATAAATTATAATGTTTTAGTTGTCACAAGTTTGGTCATAAGGAAAATTAATGAAAAAATTAAGTATATAACTTAGTCAAGATGAATAGGATGAAAAATATCTTTCATGGTAATTTCTATGTATGTCATAACTAAGGTTGCAAGGCTAATCAATGTAAATATATGATATAATCAATAAAGTGAAATGTAAATTATTTTAAGTGTCGTCATCTCAGTCATTATGCTAACACTTGCAGATCTATTACCACTATGGGAAAGTCTGAAAGTAATGAGTAAGATGTTTCAGTTTCACAAGAATCTCAGAAGATAGTAATGGCATGGAAAAAGAAAGAATCATGTGAAGGAAGTCTAACTATGGTACCTGAATTTTGTGCTTGAACTTTTGATAACTAAGCCAACCACCTTGGATTAAAGGGAATAACTACAAAGCATTATATATAAATTCCCCCTCTTTAAAATAAAGAATGATGTCCTTTTGGAGAAATTAAGCTTGATTAGATAGGTAGAAATTCAAAGTACATTTGCTGACATCATCTGTACACTTTTTGATGGGAAATTATCATGAGAATTTAAGGATATATTTGGAGAAGTTTTTCAAAAAATTTCGCATTCACTGAAGAATAAAATAGAGAATTGAGGAGCTATATTATTGTGGAGGCAAAAGTTGAAATACCGAGATGGAGTCCAATTTGGTTATTTGTGAATCCAATTGTGATATTGCACAAATATTAAAAATAGTTGAATTTGAGAAATGTGTGTTAGGATTAAGTAATACTGAGAGGGGGGGTGAATCAGTATTAAAATACTTAAAATAAACTTCAAACCAATTCCACATAGACCATAAGCATATTTTTATCAAAAGAACATAAGAAAATAACATAGAACTCAGAACATCATTATTTGTTTTCAAGGAAACCCTGACCAAGGGAAAATCCTGGTGGGAATGGTACCCACAAGCATGCACTAAAGTATAATGTCCATGTTAGGAGACCTAGCCCTGTTAGGAGCTAAATATTACATAGTAAAATTCCTTGTTAGACGAATACAACCCTATTAAAGGTATACAACACCCTTTTAGGGGCCAATTGAGCTTACAACTCTTACAATAATACTTCTGTTATAAAGTGTTCTTAGTAATGAACAAAACAAGCATCTTCAATGCTTAGATAGTTCTAGTCATAGTTCTGCAATGATCTCTGTCATCCTCTGCTCTTCTATTCTTAATACATATCCATCACTCTTACATTTCAATATCTTCGCTCTACAAAAAGTATTCATATATATA
>MU227366.1:2574020-2605713 GCA_018584345.1 Thuja plicata
AGGCAACAGGTCATCTCAATCATTTGTAGAACAAACAATTCATGTTTGTCTCTGCAAATCAAATGGATTGAATAAGGACTATGTTGAGTTTCTTGTTGGATTGAGAGGTCACATTCAACATCAAACAGTTAGTACTTCTGAACTCACCTCATATCCCATAGGATAACACCATTTCTTCCTTGGAACAACTTCCTCAAAACATACATAGTCTGTCTCAACCATAAAACATATTGTATCCTTATATTTTTCAACTAAGTCATCAGGAATCCTGTATCTCTATTTCATCTGCCTTTGAAGAAACTTAATCATACCAAATAGTTCTCCATCAACCCATGTGATGTTCTACTATCTGTAACTCTTTGAAATATGAATACCAGTAGGTATCCCTTTTATTCAACCACTAGGTTTCATGCCTGGAAACTTATGCTCAATATGAATGTACATGTGAACTAGTAATGAACCAAATCTGAAGGCTTTGGACTTGTCTTTCTTTATCAACTTTACATTCTCCAAAAACTGTTGTGCCAACACTTCACATAGGTTATACTTAGAATTTTCTTTCACCATTCTATAAGGCATCATAATGACTCTAGCAGATACTGAATTAGGTCTACTACTATAGTAGAATTTGTAACCAAGTATCATCAAAATCAATCTCACATCTTGTAGATAAATGTAACTCACTATCATAGCTCTCCTATCCCCTTTTGAGTGTGTTAGGGTTTCAACTTGCTTCTTAACATGCTTCTCTGCTACATAGATGATTCCAGTATTGTCCACTCTAGTAATCTCATGTATTAGTTGACTGAAAATCTTCACAGGTTGTTCACCTATCCAAATAAACTGATCATGAACTCTACTCAGCAATATCTTAAACCATTCATCTTCACTGAATTTGTATAAGTACAAAATTTTCATAATGTTTAACTTAGCTAAAAGTTTGAACTCATCTCTCATTATTCCATTATTGTTCATGTACTCCATTTTAGTAGAAATATCATCAATACCCAGTATATCATACTTGCAATGAATATATGCCCTAATGTCTTCAACATGCAAAACACCATATGGTGTCTAAGAAAATTCTCCTTCAGGATCGTTCTCACATGACTTAAAAGGATGTTTCTTAAATTTGTACCTAGGTCTATCCACAACATCATATATCACAGGTGCATCCATAGTTTCTATAGATTTAAATGATGTAAATACCTTTTACACACTGAATTTTGAGTATATGCTTCAATCGATCACACCAAGTAGTCACTAGATAGTATGAATCTCTTTGCTATCTGATTTCCTTAGGTTGCTGCTCTTCAAATGGTAAGGAAATAGATAACCATTAGGTGCTTTATACAATGTTAAGTGTCAAGAACTCACATTACCCAATACTATCTAGTAATTTATAAATCTCGCGATCACAATATATGCATCGTCTGATGTTGCGCTCTTAGATATAAGTTCCATGATGTCGGCCAATATCATACCTAAGCTTGTTAGAGTTCACTCCACAAAATTAGGGGCAAGATATATTCTGATATCTTCATCTAGTGCTCCCCCTAAGGCCATTCTTGACCATTTAGGTTGATTCTGATTTGTTATCATCAATCAAAGATCCAGTAGCATCTACTGTCTCTCCTTGAACCAATATCTCACTTGTCTCTTTGATTTTCCATATCTTACCACTTATGTTATCTTTTGCTTTCTAGAAACAACTATCAAAATCACTCTTTATTTCTACAATACTTTTACCAGTATCATTATCATTCTTCTTTGTGTTCATAGGAGGTGGTAATATTCTATTGTTCACTTCATTGTACCTACAAAACTTTTCTATATGTCCTGGATTGTTTCATTTGTAACATATAGGAGGTCTTCTGTCCTAACTTACTTGTAGCTTACAATACTTCACAATGTGTCCAATATTATTACATTTGTAACATGTAGGTTTCACTATAGGTTCTCCTCTATTGTATTGTATATATCTAGATTGATTGAGTTTCCTGCATTATGATTTCTTGTGCCCATATGCATTACAATTTAAATAATAACCAGAAAAACTTTTAAAAGGGACATTACCTCTACAATATCTTTTCATGTGTCCAAACTTGTTACAACCAAAACATCTGCCTCTGAAAGGTCTGATCTTCTCTTTAGGTTCTTCAAGAGTAGGTTTTTCTGTATCATTCTTGGCATCTTGTTTCTCTTCTTGATTCTTGGATTATTCAACTTCATTGAAGCCAATACCAGTCATAACTCCTTTAGGTTTCTATCTGTCTCTTTGTTCATCAATCAAGTCACTGCTCATGTGAAGTTTCTCAATGTGTTTCTTTGTCTCAACAAGTTCACCCTTTATGATCTGATGATATTTCTCTAATTCTAGATACTTATTCTTGTAATGGTCAGCCTCATTCTTCATTTGTTCCATCAAAACATATGAATTTTTCAAAGCTTCTTCAGTTTTGTTTTTAGCATCTTTTTCCTGTTGAATCTCTTTAGCCATTGCTTCATTCTCAACCTTTCAAGTTTTATTCTCTTGTTCAAGTTTCTTTATCTGATCTGAATTATCATTATATGAATCTTCCTTTATCTGAACCACAAGGTCCTGTCTTTGATTTCTGGAAAGTTCAAGCTGGTCTTTCAATTTCTTGATGAATCCCTCAGCTCTCCTTAATTTGAATCTCAAGTCACCATTTTCTACTTTTTCTTTATCAAGGTCTTGAAGGTAGATTCAAAGTTCTCTTGCAAATTATCTAAATCCATTCTGATCTCCCTTAAGCTATTAGGATTTCTCTCCAAGGGCCAAAAGCTCTGATACCAATTGTTTGGATTAAGTAATACTGAGAAGGGGGGTGAATCAGTATTACAACACTTAAAATAAACTTTAAACCAATTCCACATAAACCATAAGCATACTGTAGTCAAAATAATATAAGAAAATAATACAAAACTCATAACACTATTATTTATTGTTGAGGAAACCCTAGCCAAGGGAAAACCCCAATGGGGATGGTACCCACAAGCAAGCACTAAAGTATAATGTCCTTGTTAAGAAACCTAGCCCTGTTAGGAGCTAAATATTACATATACAATTCCTTGTTAGAGGAATACAACCCTGTTAAAGGTATAACACACCCTGTTAGGGGCCAACTGAGCTTACAACTCTTACAATAATACTTTTGTTATAAAGTGTTCTCAGTAATGAACAAAACAAGCATCTTCAATGCTTATATAGTTCCCGTCATAGTTCTGCAATGATCTCTATCATCCTCTGCTCTACTATTTGTATTACATATCCATCACTCTTACTGTAGACACCCTAAAATGGACAGACTTGCGACTTGACATTAAAAACACTAATTTTCATCTATTAATTAATAGTTTTTTAATCGTTAATTAATCATCTATTTTCTTCAAAATTCATTTCATCTATTAATTAATGTTTTTTAAAATCATTAATTAATCATCTATTTTCTTCTAAATTGATTCCCCAAATCATCTAATCAAATTCCTAAAATTAATTAAATAATCAATTTTATTTAATTAATTAACCTTAATTGATTGATTTCTATTAATTAACTAATTAAGTTCAATTTCCTAAAATTTAAATTAAAGTATTTAAACTTACTAATTCAATTCTTCCAATTAAATTAATTTAATTTCATTCAATAAAGCAATTCTAAATAAAAAAGAATTCAATTATCTCACATGTTGAAAACTTTAATTTAAAAAATGAATTAAAAATTCATTTATTTTCAAAGAGATAACTTTAATTAGATCACATGGGTTACTCCACCCATCTCTTCAGTTCACATGGGTTTCTCCACCCACCTCTTTAGTTCTAAAAGGTAGCTCAAAATTAGCTCTTCAGTTAACCAAACTCTATCTCCTCTCTCTCAGTTGAAGAGGTGGAGTTTACTGATGGCTTCTCTAGAACCCTTTGATCTCAGCCATTCATCCTCCTATCTCTGGGATTGATCTCAACAGTTCATCTCATTCTCAATTCCTATATAACAAAACCTTCATAACCATTTGAAGGATCCAAGATTTCAAGGTCACGTGCACCATTACTCTGTCAGATTGGTTCAAGCATCAAGCCATCTTGCGATCACACACACATTCAATATCAAATTCTCGATGCTTCCAAGTCATAGACGCTACCCACACCAATACTGAGCATAATAAACAACATTTTGAAAGGAGTAGAGAGAGACAATAGAAGCTTCAAGAAATTGGGTTGCATTCATTTGTTTTCCTCTTATTTGCTTGTACATTTTATTGATTCATAGTTTCATTATTGGTAGCTTGTTTCTTATCAATTTCCTCCCATTACAAATTAGTACTACTAACCCCCTCATTGATTTGAGGTGAGTTACAGATTTTGATCCATTGCGTACATTTTTGTGAACCCGACGTGAATCAAACAACCCGAATATCCCTTGCAGATGATAGACAAATTTTTTTAGCCATGACCATATGGTTGCAGAATTATTTTCTATGTTTTTTCTTGATATCTGTGTAATTTCACAATCGATGATGCTTTACCGCAATTGACGGAATTTTTACGCAATTGTTTGGTTTATTACCGCAATTGTTGAAAGGGTTTCAAATTTTTTTTTGACTTTATTCACAAGTTTGTTTTCTTTCTCTGTGCCGCAATCGATCGATCGGTGCCACAATCACCATCATTTTACCGCAATCGCATATAGATTTCCACAATTGACTGATCTGTGCCGCAATAAACGGTGCTTTACCGCAATCAGAATTACTTTTCTGCAATTGCCAAAATCTTGCTGCAACTGGTTTTTCTTTACCGCAATTTCCAGTGCTTTACAATAGTCACCAACAATATTGCTTATCCGATCCAAATCCTCTGTCTATCTATTTTTAATCTGATATTTTCTTGTTTTCTGTGCAAGACTGGACAAATCACTGAGAACTGAGAATGGTAAGTCTTTGTGAGTATCAATCATTTCAAAATCTTTTTTTCAAAGTTGCACATACTCTCATTTGCAAATATTTTTGTGGTACTAACTTGTCTAAACACAGCAAACATAAAATCAATTCATTCCTTATTTGGGTGCTTTAAAAAATAACATTGTATGCCAAACATCACAACCTCACATTTACATATTGGTGCTTAAAATTGATGTGGAGGTTAAGAATTGAACAAAGGAAAATAAACATTTCAAATTTGGGGCATTAAAAATAAACAAGAAAAATCAACACCTACTTTTGGGCCCTTAAAACTGAACACTTGTGCTTGTATGGTGGTTTAGCTTAGTTCACATTTCAATTTTGGGGTTTAATAGATTAACCTTGTGTCTTGAGTTTTTGGTGCACTTGCACAATCTGTTAGATTAAACACCTTTATACTATCTAGAAAGGCCTGTCTAGGGAATGCACTTCTTCCTCGAAGAACGACCTTAAACCAGTAATCCTTCCGATTGCTATATAAACAAGATGTGAACCAAAGTTCCATTTTATATCTAGCCAAGCTTGGGTGAGGTGTGTTGATGATAGTATAGATCGGGTGAATATCCCTAAGGATCCAACCTGGTAGAATAGGCTCTTAAGTGAGTCACACATGTACAAACCGATTGGATATATGACATAGATCCTACGAGAATCTATTAATTAGAGGCCAAACTGGTTTACCTTTGAACATATACCTTATTATAGTGCAAGGGGTTGCAGAATTTCCCCCCAAGATTCCCAACATATGTGTTCCAAGATATTTGTGTAGTGAGAGAGATCTTCACTATATGACAACAATATCTAGCAATGGAAAAAACACGGGCGCCTATGTCATGGACCTTTGTGTCCTAGTAGTGTGACACTTACTGTGTGAGCTAATGAACATTCAAGAATTCAGCCTATAATATTGTATTTTGAAACCATTGACTTAGATTAATCTGTCTGTTCATTGTTGAGACCTTGTGATAACATTGCAACTTGAAAAAGTTGTAGAACATACACATTCCAGTCTTAAATATTTTAAACCACATTGTCTATTGAGCTTGTTCTTTGATCAGTTACCAAAAATGGTAAACAAACATCAAAACTTTCAAAATGAGTCAAATGTATTAAAGTCTAGGGTTGTCAACATTAACTGTTCAACAAATTAGAAACCTTGTTTAGAAAATCAAAATTGTTAGATAGTAAGGCCTATTTTTGAGTCTCTTTGAGACTGTTTCCCCTTTGCCGCAGTTACCTGCATTTTGCTGCAATTGATGGAAATTTTACACAATCGTTCCTTTTATTTCTACACTTGACTTGTTTATTACCGCAATCGACCAGTCACTTTACCGCAATCAGTGGAGTTTTTCTGCAATCAACCAGAGACTTTTTAAACACCTGTTTTGACCTAAAACCTTGAAAATACTTTCCATTCTGTGTCAAAGACCAGTGTCTATCCCAGAAAAATGTGAAGAACATTGTGTGAATCTCTAAACATTAAAGATCATCCATTCTTTGAAATCACGATTATCTTCCAAGCATTATTAGTTTGAAATTTCAAATTCAAAATATCTTGATCCTGTTATCTCAATATCATCATATATCTCTATCAGTGACTTTGTCCTAGGAAAAGATCAACAATCTTATTTTTACATCATCAAAACTTTGAGATCAAGATAAATCAACATCTGCCCTTAGAATTACCCTTGTCCAAAGATAACTCGGACTCTCTTAGAAAGGTAATCCTTTTTTTTTTGGCTTTATATCACTTGTTTTAGTCATAAAATCTAGACCGCACTATGTCTCAAACACCTTATGGAGGGCCTTACACAAGGTTCAAGGATAAAACTCAACCTAATGAGTCTTATATTAACATATTCCCCACTTGGGAAACAAAGTGAGAGGACGATCCTTTTAGAAATACCAGTCCTGCTCTTTTTATTGAGAATCCCCGTGGGTCAGCTTTGTTCCAAAATGTCACAGAAGAGGAGCTCGAAGACATAGAGAAAGAATCCTATTCCATGCAAGTGGTTGACGCTGTTGTAGAGAGGAACCCTAAATGTTTCCTAGCCATGTTGATAAAGAAGGGAGTCAAACTCCCCACTGAATTAAATGTGTCAACCATATGACTCAAAAACCCTCTCTCAGGTCAAAACACTACTCGACCCTCTCAAACAAAACCTACAGTATCTCAAATATTCCCATCCTTGACAATAATGACAACAACATAGATTGTGTCCAATCAAAATAGCTCCATGAACCAAGCAATCCCATCTTCCATGTGAAGCATGACAGGCTCCCAACTAAGTGCACCCATGGTCACTACTATACCTCAACCCTCAACCTCATGGCCTCTCCAGTCAAGCTCTCATGCTATGCCATCAATGCCACCAATAAGCAACAACCCTTTTGCAATAATGCTGATACTACAGTCAGTCCCTACTAGCCTTGGGGTCAATACATCATTCCCACAGGGATCCATCTCTGCGGGTCTAAATTTTAGTCAATGCCCACCCAAGGTTAGGCCTAACCGCAATAACCCCAATAACAACCTCAACCCTAAAAACAACAATCTCAGCTTCAATAGCAACAACAACCCTAGAAACAACCTCAACACTAGCAACAGTAATCTCAGCTTCAATAGCAACAACAACCCCAACAACACCAATGTCAGCCCCAACAAAAGACACAACATAATCAATCTTGGGCCAATCACATGCCCCCGTATCAAAATCATGTGTTGGTAAATCAATATCAACTCCGAAGGATGAGGTCCTATGTTCCTACACAAGGGATGTAGGTGTGCAACCTCATACCTACTACAACATAGAGGTACAATGTCACAAATCATCCCTAGTCTCAAATAGACATGCTGATCCAACAAGTGTAGAACCTTCAAACCCAAATTATGGATATGCAAAATCAAGGAAAAAATAAATCCTACACCGTAGAGGATTTATACCTATACCCCTTTGATCACTCTCTTCACATGTCTCCATTCCTAACTCACTTCTTGGTACCAAAATTTGACAAGTATAGGGGCAATACCAACCCTATTGAGCATATCCAAGAATTCTTTGCTAGTTGCATCGAGCTCACACACGATGAGACATACATAATGTGATTATTCCCATAAAGCTTAGCCATACCAGCAATGGAATGGTTCTTGCATCTACCTCATGGCTTTCTGTCTTAGGGTGAATTGGCCAAAAATTTCATTGCTCACTTCCATCATAATATCGAGCGCAAGGTCAACATAAAGGACCTTTGTGACATCAAACAAAAAGATGGAGAGTCCTTTGTAAAATTCCTACAAAGATAGAGGAATACTGTAAAGAGAATCACATATGATGTACCCAAGAAAGACCTAATAGTCATGTTCATTGACAATCTGATTCTAGATATGTCATTTACAATAGAATTGCAGCTAGCTCCAAACTTTAAACAACTTATCAAATGAGGATTTCTTTGTGAGAAAAACTTGGTCAAATGAGGTGTCCTTGCAGATCCTACCCAAACAAATACAAACAAGACTGCAATAGATAAATCTCAATGGTGGAATAAAAACAAATATGTCACCAGTGATGGTGTCATTGATGTGAAATCGGTCAACTACGCCCAACCTAAAGTGTCACTGCAAGGTGCACCTATGGATAACCAACAACCAATGGTGCTCACTCCATAAGAATACACTCAAACTCAACCAACCCCTATCCAAGTAGCCACTGTGTCCAATAGTCAACCACTGGCACAACACCAACCACAGTTTCCATTTCCAAAATGAGATTACACACCATTAGGAGAGTCGATAGAATCAAACTTAAGAAAGCTGATATAATCCAATAATATTGCTCTCCCTAAAATTAGAGAATATGAAAATGGTGCAATCAAACCAAAGTGGTACAATGATAATGATTTCTGTGAATTTCATCAAGTGAAGGGACACAAAACACCCAACTGTTATCGATTGAAAAATGCCATCCAAGATCTCATTGACACAGGGGTCATCGACATAACCAACACCCAAGCAAAAGGCATCACTGATCATATGATATTCAATGACACATTCCATGATCACAATAAAGGGAAAACCTTTGGGTCTGGTGGACAGTCAAAACATGTCAACTACACTTATGCCAACAATGACAACACTATCAATTGCCTAAATTGTTCAGATAGCCATGTGGCTACCATCACTATCAGAGACCAAGGTGCCAAATGTGTTGTAACCACACATTGTACAAAATTTATCTTGCAAGGAATTCCTTCATCATCTTCTACACCAATCAACCCTCATGCAACCTCAAATCCACATACAAGCCTTGTGGATCAACTAAAGCGCATGCCAACCCAAATATCCATGTTTGAAATTTTGAGCATATCTCCATAGCATAAACAAGCACTTGAACAAGTACTTCAAAAAGAAGCTATCCCAAGGGACATAACCCATGAGAGCTTCCAAACAATGGTTAACCATATAGAAGCCAATAAAACTACAACATTCACAAACCATGACGTGCTACTGCACAAACCCTTGCATAATGATCCCTTGCACTTTCTTCTCCAAGTCCACAAAAGTGCAATCCATAGAGTCCTTGTTGATGGTGAGACTAGAATAAAAAATTTTAATTTAAAATTAATCAATAAATTAGGCTACTCTAAATCTAGTATTGATGTCACAAGAAGGATCAACATGAGAGATCTTCCAAAGGTATTATCATTCTAGCAGTCTGGATTGGCCTAGTTATCAAGAACACTCCCTTCTAGATCCTAGACCTAGAATTAGGATACAACATGTTACTAGGGAGACCGTGGATACATGAGATGCAAGCTGTACCCTCCACATATCATCAGTGCATCAAGTTCCCACACCAGGGGAAAGAAATCATTATATAAGGAGATCCAAACCTATTCCATTACTGCAATGCTATCCAAACCAGTACTGACAACCAGGTTCCAACAAACCAAGAGGCAAGTATCCCTTCCACATCAACTTCAATTCCCAAATATGTCACAAGAAGAGTGGGAAAAATATCCATTAATGACAAGGGATGTGGTGATGTTAGTAATAATTGAGAGGGGGGGTAAATCAGTGGCCACAAAAATTAATCCTTAAATCAACCCTTAAAACTTATAACCACAAATTATGCCTTTAGTTATCTTCTATCCTACAAGATGAATGCCTTGAAATACTTATACCAATTTACTACTTTTCAAATTGCTTTGTAAAACCTTCTTCTGTATGTTTATCGATAAGCAATCAACTATTTACCGAAACACAGTAAATATGCAGAGTATACCGATAAATCCAAAATAGCATATGTGAAATGTAAAATAGTAAAGTAATGAAAGATAAACACATAACACATGGATTTTTAATGTGGAAACCCTGTTAAGGGAAAAACCACTGGGATGGGTACCCCAAATTTTCACTCTTCTGAAGTGAGCTCTGTTAGGAGCCAACCCTGTTAAAGGTTACAAACACACTGTTAAGTGTGACCTTGTTAGAGGATTTAAAAGATAGTTTGTCACCTAGTATATGGCATCTAATGCTACCATCCATGATCAAACACTCACTTGGCCTGTCAATAGGCATCAGGCATATCCAATGCTACTTTCTATGATCAAACTTTTTGATACTCCTTGGGATGTATCTCAATTACAAAAGACTTTTAAGTCCTGCTCAATTAAGAGACTTGATGCTTCAATGGTTAAACTAAAACATTAATGATCTGTTCACACATACAACTTAATTGTAGATTTTTAGATCTATTGTAAGTGCATTACCTCTATGAGAAATATAATCATTTCTATACTTTTTCTCCATACTATTCTACTTTGTGATGCTGTCTCACTATTCGTCAATCTCTACAAAATCTAGCTCTTTCCTCAGCTTGATTGATCAAGTCTGAATGAAGACTTTCTTCTCCTTTAGAATCTCATTAGCATCTCTCCTCTTCTCTCTTCACCCCACACCGTTCGTAATGAATTGAGTTTGTCTCTTTATAGACACGATTTACCTTTTCTTGGCTTTCTTGATTCTTGGCATGATCCACAATTCTTGCCATTTAGATTTAAAGAAAACTCTAGATTTATCTTAAAAAGATCTTCTTGCCAACTGGAAAAATCAGCTTTAAATCAATTACTTATCTCTGACATTATCTAGATGATTAAAACAATGATAAGTATCAGTTAGGTCTATCTTTATCTTCTTGACAGCTAAGCATTTTGTCATTTTCTGAACTCTCTATTCTATAGCTCAACACTTTAGTTAGTCATCGGTGATAACTGACTATTCCGTCGGTGTGACTTCAGTTGTCATTAGGATCTCCATCCTTGTCTTTTCTGTCGGGCAACACTATAATTCTATCCGTCAGGTTACACCAAGTTTTGCTCATCGGGAAATGCTGTGACTTTGCTCGTTGTTAATGCTATGCATTTTCTCATTGGGTAACACTGTGACTTTGCTCTTTTACTCTGATCGTCGGTATACACTCTGTCGGTGTATTTAGTCACTTAGTGAATACTTGACTTATATGCATTTATGATAGCATAGTCTTTGATTCATTGGTTCTTTGAAGTCTTTGGTAGTATTTCCATGACCATACATATTATATCAAGTTGATATCAATGACAATACAATACATTAATTGATTTAATTCCTTGTATGATCATCAACTTAACATCCTCAAACATTCAATCAGTTACATGTCATAAATCTCTCCCTTTGGCATTTATGGAAACATACTACATTATCATACTATGCTATTACTAATACAATATGAAACATACAGTTTCATCAAGCTTTCCTAATGTAACTATTACAAATTTCAGGCTTTTGGTAAGCTTAAATAGCTTTGATTTGATTCTTGCAGCTTTCTATCTGTCTTCAATCCCTTCACTAGATAGATGTCTACATATTTGTTTCTCTGATGTTATGTGTTTTTCTTTTGTGGCAAACTCTCTCCCTTTGACTGTTCTCCCTTCTTGTGATGTCTCTTGTCAGCAATTCTTTTGCTTTGTGTGTACTCTCCCATTCTTGTTACATTTTTCCCTTGGATACTTTGATGGATATGATCTCTCGCTGATTTGATAATAGATATAATCTTTCCCTTTATCTATATGATAATGAGATAGAAGTGATAATGGATATAATCTCTCCCTTTGAGAACAATGCCAAACAACCATCTTTTCCAAATGAACTTTTGACAGTAATGCCAAACGGATCCTTTCTATCCATAATATATTCTTTGAATTTCCCAATCCATCGGTAATAAATCTGGTGCTTAGAGTAGATAAATACCTTGCTATGTATAGATGCATCTTTGAAGTCCATCTCTCTGCTTGCATCAACATGAATGATATTCTGATAATATGTAGGCTGATGCAACCTTCTAGTCATCTTACTGATCAGTAGACAAGGGTCTGACCCCTAGTCTCTTTCTCAAGTATTCAAATGCATCCTTGGGAAGTGGCTTGCTAAAGATATCAACCAATTGTTCCTTTGATTGCACATACTCAAGTATCACCTCCTTTTCTTGAACTTGTTCTCTTAAATAATGATGCTTGATGGCAATTTGCTTTGTTTTAGCATGCATGAATGGATTCTTGGAAATGTTTATTGCACTTGTATTATCACAATAGATAATTAATGGTTTAAGAATTTTCATATGCATACCTTCCAGTAACTATTTGATCCATGCAATATTTGAGCAATTTGTAGTAGCAACAACATACTCTACTTCTGCACTAGACTAGGAGATTCATCATTGTTTCTTGCTGATCCATGTGACAAGTTTGTCACCCATAAAGGATGCTCCTCCAGTTGTACTCTTTTGGTCATCAAATTTTACAGCCCAATCAGTGTCGGTAAAGACCTTAAGTTAAAATTTTCCTTCTCTTCTATATCATAAGCCATAGTCCTCGGTAATCTTCAGATATCTTAGAATTATTTTCATAGCAGTCATATTTGATTCCCTGGGATTAGCAGAAAATCTTGCAACTATTCTTATTGCATGTGTAATATCTAGTCTAGTATGTACAACATACATGAGTTTTCCTATCATTGATCTGTACAAAGTCTAATTTACCTCTAATGACTTGTCTTCCTTTGTCAGCTTACATCCAGTTGCCATCAGTATTCCAACTGGTTTGGACTCTTCCATCTTGAATGTTTTTAGTACTTCTTTGATGTATTTGGATTGTGTAATCAAATTACCTTCATCTTGTTGCATGATCTCTAGACCAAGAAAGAACTTGATCTCTCCAAACATAGACATCTCTAACTCTTTGCTCATTTCATTTGCAAATTATTTTCATAGCATATCATTGCCTCCAAATATGATGTCATCAACAAATTTTTCAGCAATCAAAATGTTAGCATCAGTATCTTCCTTCAAATAAAGATTACTATTTTCACTAGTCCTTACAAATCTAATACTTATAATATAGGAATGAATTCTTTCATACCAGGCTCGGGGTGCTTGTTTCAATCCATACAGGGCTTTATGTAGTCTACATACCATGTCCCTCTTGTGTAGATCAACAAAGCCTTCTTGTTGTTCAAAGTATACCTCTTCTTCAAGTATTCCATTTAGGAATGCAGACTTGACATCCATTTGATATACCTTGAATCCTTTACATGCAACATAAGAAAATAATATTCTCACTCCTTCTAGCCTAGAAATGGGTGCAACGGTCTCTCCATAGTTAATCCTTTCTTCTTGTGCATACCCCTTGCATACTAGTCTTTCTTTAGTTCTGGTGAATTCTCCATTCTCATTTAGTTTATTCTTGAATATCCATTTTGTACCAATGACATTTTGGTCATCTGGTCTCAGTACAAGTGTCCATGTCTTGTTTTTCTCTATCTGATCAATCTCTTCATTCATAGCACTTATCCATTCATCATTATCGAGTGCAACATTGACAAATTTGGGCTCATTATCACAAATAAGACATCTTGTATTTAGAGACTTACTTCGAGTTCTCATACCAACCTTCTTATCTCCAATGATCTGGTTCTGTGGATGGTTCTTTCTGACATATCTAGCAAGTACAAGTTCAGCTTTGTGTCCATCAGCTTGATCACCATTTTGTCCTTCATTCTGTTCTCCATCACTTTGTGCATCATCTTGAGCAATATTCTGATCGTTGGTATTTGTATCCTGATGCTTGGGTGCAATGATCTGTTGCTTGGGAGCTCTACATTGTTGGTCAGGTAGAGTGTTAGGTTCTTCATTGTAGACAAACCTATTGTAGTCCTCTGGTTCTTTAGTGCTTTCCTTTTCATTCTTCTATGAAAATTCATCCATCTTTACATTTGCACTTTCAACAATTTTGTTAGAGGCTTTATTTAGACATTTATAAGCCTTGCTCTTGGTGGAATACCCTAGAAAGATTCCTTCATCACTCTTGGAGTCAATTTTTCTATTTCTATCATCTTTTAAGATATAACATTGACTACCAAAATTTTTGAAATAACTCACATTGGGTGTGTATCCATACCATAGCTTATAAGGTGTCTTCTTGGTGTCTTTCTTCAATTATACTCTGTTTAATGTTTAAACAACAGTACTGACAACTTATCTTCAGAATATTTGGGTGATGCCTTTCTCTATCATCAGTGTCCTTGCACAATCAACTATGGATATGTTCCTTCTTTTAGCAATTCCATTTTGCTATGGTGTTCTTGGTGCAGAGACCTGTCTTTTGATTCCATGCTCATTACAAAAGTTAGTGAATTCATCTGAAATAAATTCCCCTCCTCTATCTGATCTCAAGCATTTCAATTCTTTACCACTTTGTTTCTCAACCATTACCTTATACGATTTAAACATCTTAAATGCTTCTGATTTATCTTTTAAAAACATGACTATCATCATTCTAGAGTAATCATCAACAAAGAGAATAAAATATCTATCACCATAATAACTCTTTTTCCTCATAGGTCCACATAAATTAGTATGGACTAATTCTAGAATGGCATCAGATGTATGTGTTTTTCTTTTGAAACTAGACTTTGTCATCTTACCTTTTTGACAATTCTTACACATGATGTTGTCGGGCATGGTCATCGTCGGTAAGCCTATTACATTTCTCTTTTTTCTAATATTTATCATGTTGTCAAAGTTCACATGACACAATATTTTGTGCCACAACCATATGTCTTCATTTCTAGCCATTAAGAAAGTGGTGTCAGTATCATTCAGATAGAATAAGTTACCTTTTGTCTACTCACTGGTACCAATCAGATTTCCTGATTTATTGAAGATCTTTGCCTTATTATTTTCAAATGCTACTATGTGACCTAAATTATTCAACTGAGAAACACTCAATATATTATAATTCAATCCATTTACCCATTAAGAATTTTCACATTGTATCTAGTTATTCAACATTATAGTTCTTCTACCTTCAACTGGACAAGGTGTGTCATTACCCATTCTTATTGAACCACCTTTATAATATTCAAAAGTCTCAAAATTTTTCTTGTCACCAGTCATATGGTGAGTGCAACCACTATCTATGATCTAGACATCATTTTTACTCACTGTAGATATGATTGAAGTTTCTACATACCTTTCTTCATCATCATCTAAATCATGTTTTGCTGCTACAAACACCATCTCGATGTCTTCCTCAGATTCGGTGTTAGTGTCATCATCTTTGCATTTTTCTAGGTAATTAGCCTTCTTTCCATTTTCCTTGTAGTCTTAGGTATCTCTTCTTTCTGATTGTCGATAGCTTTTGTAATCACCTCTGTCAGACTTCTTTTCAAATGATCTATCATTACTTCTGTCATCTTTTCTTCTGTTAGGACATCTTGTAGCAAAGTGTCCAATCTCTTTACAATTAAAACAAACAAGTGGTAATTTACCTTTGTATTTACCTTTGCCTCTCTGCATTCTTCTTTCTATAAGGGCTTCAATTATCATCAAGATCTTCTTCTTCACTTTCACTATCACTATATTTTCTTATAGTGTGTTTATGACTTGATTTAATTATTCTCAAAGAATATTTGAATGTAGACTCTATGTTTGGTAAGACACTACTATCAAAATTATTCATCTCAAATAAAATCAGTCTTCCAATCAAATTGTATAGAGTAACATTTCTATTTTCTACTGCTCTCATTTCTTGAATGGCATATACTCTAATAGAATAAGTAGGTAGTAAGGTTCTTAGAATTTTACTTACCACTGTATCTTCTTCTAGTACACCTCCAACTCCTCAGATAACATTGAATACCTCTTTGATTCTTGTGTTGTACCGTGTGATGTTTTCACCTTCTTTCATTTTAAGATCATCAAACTTTCCTCTAAGGCTTTCTTCCTTGGCTCTCAAAACATTCTTCTCACCACCATGTAAAAGTATCAATTTGTCCCACATCTTCTTGGTAGTCTTGTAGGTTTTGACATCTTCAAATTCAGCATTAGAGAGTGAGGAAGCAAGCTCTATCATCATGAAATTGTGTTCATGCTTCTATCTCATTTGTTCAACTGTGGGTGCTCTTGTGGGAAACACATATTCAATATCTAAGTATTGAGTAACATCATTTCCAATACCTGATAAGTGGAGTCTTATTCTTCTCTTCCATGAAGCAAAATTATCTTTGTTCAACTTGGGCACATCTCATCTATTCATCTTGTGATCTTTAGCTTAGGTCTTGAAACCTTCCTTCTTAAGAACACAATTTCTAATACCAATTGTTAGTAATAACTGAGAGGGAGGGGGGGTGTGAATCAGTGGCCTCAACAATTAATCCTTAAATCAACCCTTAAAAATTTTAACCACAAATTATGCCTCTAGTTATCTTCTGTCCTACAAGATGAATGCCTTTAAATACTTATATCAATTTACTACTTGTCGGATTGCTTTGTAAAACCTTCTTTTGTATGTTTACAGATAAACAGTCAACTATTTACCGAAAAACAGAAATATGTAGAGTATACCGATAAATCCAAAACAACATATGTGAAATGTAAAACAGTAAAGTAATGAAACATAAACACATAACACATGGATTTTTAACGTAGAAACCCTGTTAAGGGAAAAACCAATGGGACCGGTACCCCAAATTTTCACTCTTCTGAAGTGAGCTTTGTTAGGAGATAACCTTGTTAAAGGTTACAAACACACTATTAGGTGTGACCTTGTTAGAGGATTTAAAAGATAGTTTGTCACCTGGTATTTGGCATCTAATGCTACCATCCTTGATCAAAAACTCACTTGGCTTGTCAATAGGTATCAAGCATATTTTAATGCTACTTTCTATGATAAAAGTTTTTGATACTCCTTGGGATGTATCTCAATTAAAAGAGACTTTTAACTCCTACTCAGTTAAGAGACTTGATGCTTCAATGGCTAGACTGAAACATTAATGATATATTCACATATACAACTTAATTGAAGATTTTTAGATCTATTGTAAGTGCATTACCTCTCTGATCAATATAATCAATTCTATACCTTTGATCCACACTGTTCTGCTCTGTGATGCTATCTCACTGTTTGTCAGTGTTTGCAAAATCTAGCTCTTTCTTTAGCTTGATTGATCAGGTCTGAATGAAGACTTTCTTCTCCTTCAAAATCTCGTTAGCATCTCTCCTCTTCTCTCTTCACCCCACACAATCTGTAATGAATTGAGTTTGTCTCTTTATAGACATGATTTACCTTTTCTTGGCTTTCTTGATTCTTGGTGTGATCCACAATTCTCACCATTTAGATTTAAAGCAAACTCTAGATTTATCTCAAAAAGATCTTCTTGTCAACTAGAAAAATCAGATTTAAATCAATTACTTATCTTCGACTTTATCTGGATGATTAAAATAATGATAAGTATCAGTTAAGTCTATCTTTAGCTTCTTGATAGCTAAGCATTTTTTCATTTTCCAAACTCTCTGTTCTGTCGGTCAACACTTTAGTTAGTCATCAATGATAACTGACTATTCTTTTGGTGTGACTTCATTTGTCATTGGGATCTCCGTCCTTGTCTTTTTCGTCGAGCAACACTATAATTCTATTCGTCGGGTTACACTGTGTTTTTCTCGTCAGAAAACACCGTGACTTTTCTCTTTGGTAATGCTATGCATTTGCTCATCGGGTAACACTGTGACTTTACTCTTTTACTCTGACCATCGGTGTGCACTCCATCGATGTATTCAGTCACTTAGTGAATACTTGAATTATATGCATTACTGATAGCATAGTCTTTGATTCATTGGTTCTTTGAAGTCTTTGGCAGTATTTCCATGACCATACATATTATATCAAGTTGACATCAATGAGAATACAATATATTAACTGATTTAATGCCTTTCATGATCATCAAATTAACATCCTCAAATATTCAATCAGTTACATGTCATCAGGTGAATACAACTACGAGGAAGCTTTCACTATCACAAATTTGCCTCAGATCCCAAGGACATATGACATGCCACAACCTGCAGGTACAACAGAAACCCTAGAACCTATTCTGTTTAGGTGTCCACCCACAACCTTTGCCAGATGGGGAGACATTGCAGAAGAGAACCCATTTGATCTAGATATTAATACATGGTTGTATCAAGATCCACAAGAGACACTTCAAAAACCCCTATCTGTATCAACCTATGGAGTTGACTATACAATGCTGCAAAGGTTTGGGTATGATGGTACAAGTGGTTTGGGGCAAGACAACAAGGCTTAATGGAACTGTCTCTCCTGCCAACCCAGAGAAACAAGAGAGGGTTAGGCTATGGGAAATAAGGAACCAGTCCTATCACCCAAGGCATACCCATTGATCAAGAACAAATAGAAGAGTTAAACCGGGGGCAAAACCTGAAACACATTTTGATCAGCAACATACTTCAATAGTTGTCGCCAGTTGAAGTGGGAACCTCTCAATCCCAATTAACCCTCAACCAAGAAATCCATGATAATGAGGGAAGTGAGACTTCCGATGAGTGTTCTAGGGAAACTGACTCCTATGAGTATGAGTGGAGATCCATTCACGACTCCAAGTCATCAATCCAAGACTATTCCCCTCGGTTAGCCACCACCATACACCTTGACAATCAGTTTGACCAATTAACCATAGACAACCAACCTTGTATCGATAAAAATATTGATAGAAATTCATTAGGTGGTGCATCCACATCACAGTCCAGGTTTGTTGGCACCATCTCTATTATCCCATTCAACCAAACAAAGTCAACCCACCACGAGTACCTATGTCTAGTACACCCAAAACTGATAGAGTGGGATCAACAAGGACAACCTGATATAGATATCTTTGAGAATGATGAGGCTATCAAAAACTTCATGGGACATAGAGAGGGAATGCCATCAAGAGAACATAAAGAAGGTTTCAGCATCGACCTTGATAGATCAACATATTTTAGGGAGGAAGCTCCTCTTTCTAGTCATCAAAAACAATTGAAAAAGAATAAAGAATCGTCAGTAAGTGAAAATTGAAAGGTGCTTACTCACACAAAAAATGATAAAAAGACAAAACAAGATGTATCTTGTAGTGAAAACCTCACTAAGGTGCTAGAAGATGGAAAGAAAGAACTCCTCCCCTTGACAAAGGAAAAGTCAAAATTGTTAGCCGAAGAAACATAAGAAGTCAACTTGGGTGATGAAAAGAACCCAAAGAACATCTACTTAGAAAATCACTCACTCCTGAGGAGAGAGAACAATTCATCAGATTCTTCAAGGAAAGGAAGGTCAATTTTGCATGGTCCTATTCAATAATTCCAAGATTAGACCCAGAGCTTGTGTTACATCATCTACCATTGCTACCCAATGCCAAACACGTCAAATGAAAGCTGAGAAAGATGCTTCCCCATGTTTCATTACTATTCAAGGAAGAATTGAAAAAGATCCTAGATGCTAAGCTCATAAGACTAATCCCATACATAAACTAGATATCTAATATGGTACTAGTTACCAAGAATAGTGGTCAAATCCACATTTGCACAAAATTTAGAGATCTCAACAAATCTTGTCCCAAGGATGACTTTCCTTTTCCTAACATCGATATGATAGTAGATCTAACAACAAGACATCAGATGCTATCACTCATGGATGGATTTTTAGGATATAATTAGATAAGGATCACACCAGAGGACCAACAGAAAATGGCTTTTACATGTGCATGGGGCACCTACTATTGGAATGTCATTCCATTTGGTCTAAAAAATGTCCGAGAAACATATCAAAGGGCCATGACAACCACCTTTCATGATCTCATCCACAAGAAAATGGAGGACTATGTTGACAATATACTTGCCAAGTCAATGCTTAAAAAGGATCATCTACAAGTATTGGGACCCATCTTTGATAGAATTCAAGAATAGAAGGTCCGTTTAAAACCCAAGAAATGTGCATTTGGGGTCACCGCTGGGAAGCTATAGGGATTCATAGTGTCACATCAAGGCATAGAGGTAGATCTAGATAAATTCAAAGAAATACTGGACATACCGCCACCAACCAACCTAAGGAAACTAAGGGGGTTACAAGGCAGGCTCCAATCTATCAGGTGCTTCATATCCCAACTAGCAGACAAGTTCCATCCCAACATGCATTCCAAATATTCAAGGACTATCTACTCAAGTCTCCCATATTGGTGCCACCCGTCCAAGGTAGACCTTTAATTCTATACATCTCGGCAACTGAATCAGTATTAGGCATACTCTTAGCACAACATGATGACACAAGAAAGGAGAGAGATATCTACTGTCTCAATAGAACATTGGTAGGCTATGAGCTCAATTATTCTAAAATTAAAAAATCATGCCTAGCAGTAGTCTTTTCTTCCCAGAAGCTAAGACATTACATGTTTAGCCATCAAACAAAGTTGATAGCACACATTGATCCCGTAAAGTATCTACTAAGAAAAGCAGCAATCACTAGACGAGTAGAAAAGTGAGTGATGATCCTTAGAAAATTTGACATAGAATACATAGACATAAAAGCCATCAAAGGGCAAGTGATTGCAGATCAACTAGTAGAGGAACCTATTTAGGATCATTAACCTATCATATCTGAATTTCCAGATGAGTCTATTCTGACACTACAACTAGAAATAGAGGTATGGAAACTATACTTTGATGGGTCATGCATGAAGCATGATGCAGGAGTAGGGATAGTACTCATCACTCAAAACAATGATGCAATTCCCAAATCTTTCAGACTCAACTTCCCATGCAAAAACAACATAGTTGAATACAAATCTCTAGTCATCAGAGTAAAGACAAAAATACAATGGAGAATCAAGAACCTTAAAGTCTACAAAGATTCATAGTTAGTCATTATCCAAGTCAACAATGACTATATAACAAAAGATGAGAAGCTAATACCATACAACGAATAGATAGATAG
Organism: Thuja plicata; assembly: GCA_018584345.1. NCBI lineage: Eukaryota > Viridiplantae > Streptophyta > Pinopsida > Cupressales > Cupressaceae > Thuja > Thuja plicata. The sequence continues at coordinate 2,595,345 of MU227366.1, forward strand.
GTTGTGCACTAAGTTCCAATATATCTTTTTCAAGCAAATACCAAGAGCTCAAAACAAAGCTACAAACATGATGGATACAATAGCATCCTTGATCGATATGCTAGGAAATAAAACTAGATTCTAATTTCTGGTGGAGAAACTCATGATACCATCACATCAAGCACCAATCATAGAATCAACATGTGTCCTTGTTGGTCCTAAAACCCTATGTTACCATGACATGTATAATTACCTCCAAAGTAGTTTCTTACCTCCCGACTTGTTTAGGAACCAAAAAAATTCCCTCATCCGCCAAGCCTCAAGGTATACCATTCTCGCAACTACTCTATATAGATGAATTCTATACGGAATTCTATTACGATGTCTCACTTCCATAGAATCCCAGAGAGCTATGTACAAGGTACATGAAGGACTTTGTAGAACCCACAGAGGTGGCAACAACTTAGGTAAGAAGATCATCCGCACGGGATACTTCTGGCCCATAGTAGAGGCAGATGCAAAAAAGTATGTACAAAGGTGTAGGCAATGTCAGATTCATGGAGACCTCATTGAGGCACCAACCTAGGAACTTAATCCTATCACTTCACCATTACCATTTTCTATGTGGGGATTTGACCTAGTGAGAAGGATTACACCATCTTCATATAATGGACATAAATGCATCATAGCAGCAACATAGTACTTCACTAAATGGGTGGAAGAAATTCCCCTCACCTAAATTAACTAGAAAGTAGATCTCAATGTTCATACTAAACAACATCATCTGTCGATATGACATTCCTCAAACCATCCTGATGGATCATAGTACACATTTCCAAACCAAAGATGTTGAAGATCTCTATGAACAGTTCCAAATCAAACAAGATTTCTCCTCATTCTATTATCCTCAAGGGAATGGCCAGGCTGAAGCGACAAACAAAACCATTTTGAAAATCTTGAGGAAGACAGTTAATGAATGAGGGCGAGACTGACATTTACAACTTAGTCCCACATTATGGGCATACAGAACTAGCATGAGAAAACCTACTAGAGCCAATCCTTTCTCACTAGTATATGGATCAAAGGAAGTCTTACCCCTTGAAGTGGAAATCCCATCCCTAAGGATATCATTGAAGAACCTAATTTCAGACAAAGATTACAGAGTAGCAAGGCTCAGTGAACTGGAACTACTAGACCAAAGAAGACAAAATGCATTCAACCACTTACAAGGCTATCAGAATCTCCTTAGAAGGAATTATCACAATAAGGTGAGGCCACTAACCTTTGAAGTAGGAGACCTCATCCTAATGGAGAACCAAAAGAACCAAGTAGAGAGAGTGAAACTAGGAAAGTTTGAGCCTAACTGGCTAGGACCATATGTCATTGTCAACTCTACCCAGAGTGGGGCATACCAACTGGAAACACAAGGAGATAAGCTCTCCAGATAAATAAAAAAAATGCACCTCAAGAGGTTCTATGTTTGAGGTCTCAATGGTTAAGGCAACTATCTACATAACCAGAAAATACCAAAAAAAAATAAAAAAAAATACAAAATGTTACATTGGTGAAAACCTGGCAAACAGGAACCTTGGTGACAACAAAAAAATCAAAAAAGAAATAAGGTAAAGAGAAAAAAAATCACTCTCTTAGTGAAAACCTATAAAATAGATGCTATTGAGTAGGTACCTTGGTGAAAACCTGGCTAACATGTGCCAAGTGTTCAAATCTAGCTTCATCATCAATGAACTCCAAGATCAAAAACTTGAGAAAACTTCACATGCAAGACTGACTACCCAAGCTATATCTAGAAGCACAATACCCTCTAAGCACTAATACTTATCCATGGTTAGTACTGGTCCACCAGACTAGGGGGCGATTCTAAAAGTCTTGAAAAAATCCCTAAAAATAAAAAACTCATGAAAATCCTAAAAAGATCAAAATGTTTTGAAAAAATCAATCTTCATCAAAAACATCAAAAAATTTGCAAAACCCAAGTAATAAAACCAACTCAATTACCAACAAAGAAAAAGGCAACCATTCCAAAACAACCAATGTCAAAAACATGAGCTTTTCAAATCAGCATTAGGCCCACTGACATAGCTTGATCTGCCACGCAAAATAATCAAAATCAATCAACCAAGAAATCAAATCAATCATCTTACACAATGATGTATACATTCAAAACTAGAAAAATTAGTCTTATATGAGTCATCTATTACTGATACCAGACAAAATCAAGTCAATAAAGCCTATGAAGAGAGTCAAGAAAATCAAGAGAATCAAACTGAATGAATGAACAATCAAAATGTTGACTAGGTCAGTCGTCAGTCAGATGTCAGTCTATATTACGCGGTTATGTTCGTATGCTAGTATAGGATCCACCAAGTGAAGAGAGTAGCTATGATGGATCATGACTTATTTTCTTTGATTGTTGTCTGTGGAATGTTCTCTTTGATTCTGGGGCCATGATGATTTAGGATAAATGCAGTAGGCGATGTCACTTATCTGGCAGCTACACAGTTCCATGATCTGAGCTTAACCCTGGGAAAGAAGTGGAAAAACCTTTTCTATTATCTTCTTGTTTATTACCAATAGAATCATAGTGGTATCTAGATGGTCTGAGATCTGGGTACATTGGATTTCTATCTATTTTTTTTCTTTCTTTTCAAAATCAAGAGTTCATAGTGGTATCTAGATGGTCTGAGATCTGGGTGCATTGGAATTCTATCTTGGTTTTATCTTTTTTTGGATGGTCAGCGAGAAAAGTGGTATCTAGATGGTCAATATCTAGGTGATTTTGGCTCTCTTTCTTTTCAAATTAGAGATCATAGCAATATCCAAATGGTCAATATCTGGGTGCATTTGGATCTCTTTTCAAAATAGGGAACATTGCTGAACCTAGATGGTTAATATCTAGATGCACTGAGTTCTCTTTCTATTCAATCTCTCTACTCCTTCTGGTTATCAAGAGGTCATAGTGATATCTAGATGGTCTGAGATCTAGATGCATTGGACATCTTTGGAATTTCATAAAAAGATGCAATGATTACAAAAATTGGAAACGCGGCAGGGACTTGGGTCACTTATCCATTTTATTAATTCATATCTATCAATCGTCAACCATGCATTCTATCAATACATATTTATCAATCAATCATAGAGAAGATTCCAAACTAATTTCCTTCTAACTAAAAAATGCATTACTTAGATATTTTGTGCATAACAGATTGCATTCATTCCATTTAAGTGCATTAGAAAACAAAAAAAAATAAAATAAAGCATCTGCATACATGGTAATCATATTTAAAAGCATCCATAAATTATCTCATATAAACATACATTTCATCAACACCATCCTAAATACATATGTTAGTATCATAGGAAAAGTAAATCATACATCTAAGAGTCTGCATAATAGAATCACATTGCATAAACAATTCATCATCTAAACATAAATAATGTAGAATCATACATATATCAAGTAAACCTATGTACAACATATAAAAACACTAGCTGCATCTCATATAAATCTCAATATATGAGTACAATGAACAGTTGCAAGTCTGAACACAAGAAGGTGATCAACATGTATATCAATAAAAATTAGTGTGTCACAATAAAAATCATTGATAAGCCTCAAGTATATCAATGGAACATCACTACAAAAATGGTACATGATACAAAATGGAATGTATACAAAATCAACAGGAGCTACCCCCACCCTTGCCGCTAGGTGGACAAGGGGGTGGCATATTAGATGCAGGTCTCTATGATGGACCATGAGCACCAACACCACTTCTTTAGGACCTCTGTGCTATAATGGATCTCTATGAAAATTTATAACTAGGAACCCATTGAGATGAAGGAACAATGCCCTCATAATGGTGCGACCAATACTCGATCTCTCTCTGGGCCTCACACCCTGATCTCCAAAACCAATCCAATACCTCCTGATGGAAAGCATCTTGTACACTATCAATGAATGATCTAATCTCAGAATGATCCTGTTTCTCTCTATCCTCTACGACAGCCACCTTGGCCTCAGCTGCTACCACCCTACTCTCCAATGCAATGGTTTGTGCATCAGAAGACGCAAATTTGGCCTGCAAATCAGATACATGTTGTGTAAGTCTCTCCAGATTTGAAGGATTTATATCTATACCTCCCATTTCTACATCCATATCTCCCCCCTCTTCCCTATCTCCTAATCCCTCATCCCCTCTCCCCTACACAACCCATGAGACCTCACTACCCTCACTATCACCAGTACTACTACCAAAATTGCTACTCCTAGTAGAAGTGCTAGAAATTGAAGCCTCTACATTAAAAAGCCTCAAAATCAATATCAACAATCTCCACATCAACATCCTCAATGACTACTCTCTCCTCTGTTCTCTCAGCAAGCACAACACCAATGCGCTGATGCATTCTTTGAACCAACTAAGGACCCTCCTCCTCTAAAGCCTCCTCCTCCTCAAGCATGGCTCCCAATCCAACCCACTGACTACTGCTACCTCCTCCCCTATTCCTCACCCTACAAAAAGAACCGCTAGGACTAGGATCATCTCTGTCATCCCCATCCCTCCCTCGCCCACCATCACGACCACCATCTCTCCCACAACCACCATCCCGACCACCATCTCTCCGTTGACCTCCATCCCTACCACCATCACAACCTCCATCCCTACCACCAAACCTACCTCCATCCCTCCCTTTATCTCTCCCTTGATCCTGCCTCTGATGTTGTCGTGTCATCAGTGTACCAGCAGCAGGGTGAGACACATCAGTAAGTGGATTTGGATGAGATGCCTGCCAACAAGCATCATACACTAGAGTTGTGCCTGCAAAGAGAAAAAGTTCAGACATCAGTAATATATAGATGATAAGTACAAAGGAATAATCAAAAGAATCTAAACAGAGTAGAAAAGATAACTACATCTTCCAAAAAAGAAGAGAGAAGTACTTCATATAGGGGGAAATCCAACACATACCAGCATCAACAATGGCTGATCACCAAGTACATGCAATAGGAAGAAGACCCACGAAATCTATGACCACAACATCTAGAGGATCGCCAGACCCCCACAGAGTAATATCCCTTGATCTACGAGAAAAGTAGGCATAGGAATTAGTGACATCCTGCCTCTCACCAAACTACCACAACACCATGTCGCTGTTGTTGAAATCTATCATGTGGACGTGCCGACTGAAATGACCGATCAAGAATATCGTCAGTCGACAAAAAAGAAGATGAGCATCATCTCCATCCCATACAAGAGAGTCCATATAGGGTCTCTAGATAAAATATGGAATTATATCAAGCTGCTGATGCCAGAACATCAGATGTCCCATATGGGACTGAATAATAGCACAATCATACATGAACACATAGGGTCTCCCCACAAGAAGATGATGACATGTTACCGATTGGATGTTTGATGATGTTAAGTTGATTACCAAAATGCGGAAGGATAATGCAAGACATTAAATCAGTTAATGCATTGTATTGTCATTGATCTGAACTTGATATAATCTAATCAGTTATAATCAAAAAGTCAAAGACTTCAGAGAATTAGAGAGAAAAAGATTATGCTTTCAGTAATGCATAAAAGACAAGTATTCACAATGTGACTACAAACATCGACGATTAGTGGAACTCAATGGATAGAGATCACCGAAAGTCAAGTCATAGTGATGCCTGAGAAAGAACATCAACGAGAATTACCAACGAGCAGAATCACAAGCATACCCGACAGCCAGAAACATAGTGTAAACCAACGAAGAAGCTCGAGGTGAACTAGAGTGTTGACCGACACTATCAAAGAGTTAAACACCTAAATTAACTTGAGTGTAGAAATGAAAAAATATCTAGCTGGAAAAGCTAAATATAGAGTTAATTGGTAGTTATCATTGTTTTCATCGACAAGATAAGCCAGAGATAAGTAATTGATTTAAAGTTGTTTTGTCCAGTTGGCAAGAAGATCTTAGCGAGTTAAAACAAGAGTCTTTCTTTAAATCTAATTGGAAATAATTTTGGATCATTCCAAGATCAAGAAAATAAAGAACCTAACAATAGTGATATCATGTCTATTTAAGAGACAACTCAATTCATTACGGATTGGTGGGGAGTAGAATGAAAAGAGGATGCTGAAGAGAAACTGATGAAGAGAAAATTCATATAGTGTTGATCAATCAAGCTAAGTAAAGAGATAAAGTTTTCTACAGACACAGAGCAATAGAACACAACATCACTGAGCAGTATCAAAGTGGAGAAAAGGTATAATAGAGATGTATATTGATTATAATAGTTTTATGAGATTACAATAGATCTAAAAATCGGCAAGTATAAGTTGTATATGTGAATAGATCATACTATTTCAGTTTAACCATTGATTCAGAAAGTCTCTTAACCAAGTAGGATTTAAAGATCCTTTCTATATTGAGATACATCCCAAGGAGTATCAAAAATTTTATTCATAAAGATAGCATGAGATTCCAGATACCAATTGACAGGCCAAGTGAGTGTTTGATCAAAGATGGTAGCATAAAGATGCCCGATATCAAGTGAAAGACTAAACTTTTAAATCCTCTAACAAGGTCACACCTAACAATGTGTTTGTAACCTTTAACATGGTTTTCTCTTCATCAAGCTCACTTCAGAAGAGTGAAAATTTTGGGTTACCGGTCCCAAGTGCCTTTCCCCTTAACATGGTCTCCACATTAAAAATCCATGTGTCAATGTGTTTATGAGTCATTACTTTAGTGTTTTGCATTACACTTAACTTAATTGGATTGATCAATATAATCTAGATAATTTACTATCATTCGGTAAATTAACAAAATTCTATTCAGTAAACATACAGTAGAAGGTTTTACAAAGCATTCTGAGGAGTAGTAATTTGATATAAGTATTTGGAGGCATTCATCTTATAGGACTGAAGATAACTAGAGGTAGAATATTGTGGTACTAAGTTTTAAGGGTTGATTATTGGAATATTTTTGAGGCGACTGATTCACCCCCCACTTAGTTATTACTAACAATTGGTATTAGAGCTTGTGTTCTTAGAAAGGGAGTTTAACAGCTGAAGAAAAAGATCACAAGATGAACATACGAGATGTGCCCAAGTTGAATAAAGAAAACTTTGCATCATGGAAAAGAAAAATAAGACTCCACTTATCAGGTATTGGAAATGATATTGTTCAATACTTAGATACTGAATATGTGTTTCCTACAGGAGCTCACACTCTTGAGCAATTAAGAGTCAAGCATGAGCATAACTGCATGATGATAGAACTTGCATCATCACTCTCTGATGCCAAGTTTGAAGATGTCAAAACCTGTACCTCTACAAAGAAAATGTGGGATAAGTTGAAGCTTGTACATGGAGGAGATGCCAATGTACTCAGAGAAAAGGCAGAAAGCCTAAGAGGGAGGTTTGATGACCTAAGGATGAAAGAAGCAGAAAAAATTACTTAGTATAGCTGTAGAATCAAAGAGGTAGTAAATGCTATCCAAGGAGTTGGAGGTGTACTTGAAGAAGAGATAGTGGTAAGAAAAATCTTAAGAACATTATTGCATGTTTATGCTATTAGAGTTTGTGCTATTCAAGAAATGAGAGCATTTGCAAAAAATATGGTTACTTTAGATAGTCTAATTGGTAGAATAATTTCATTTGAGATGAACAACTTTGATAATAGTGTCTTACCATCCATATAATCTACATTCAAATCTTCTCTAAAGATAAGTAACTCAAGTCATAGACATGCTATTAGAAATGATAATGACAGTGATAATGAGGATCAATGAATTGATGAGATTGAAGCACTTATGGCCAGAAGATTGCAGAAAGGCAAAGGTAGATACAAAGGTAAATTACCATTTGTATGTTTCAATTGTAAAGAGGTTGGAAACTGTGCTGCAAGATGCCCAAACCAAAGAAATAATGACAAATCATATGAGAAGAAGTTTGATAAAAAGTGATAATAGGGATTACCAAAGCAACTGACAATCTAACAAGAGAGATACCCAAGAATACAAGGACAAAGGGAAGAAATCCTTTTACCTAGATGAGTATAGAGCTGATGAAACTAACTCCAAATCAGAAGAAGACATCAAGATGGTATTTGTAGCCATGAAGGATGATTCACATGAAGATGAAGAAAGGTATATAGAAATTGCACTCATATCTAAAGTTAGTAAGAATGATTTCTGGATCATAGATAGTGGCTGCACTCACCATTTGACCGGTGATAAACAAAATTTTGAGACTTTTGAATACTATAATGGTGGTTCAGTAAGAATGGGTAATGATACACCTTGTCCAGTTAAAGGTAAAGGAACCATAATGTTGAATAACCTGATAAAATGTGAAAATGCTTACTAGGTTAAAGGACTCAATTACAAATTGTTGTGTTTCTCAGCTGAATAATTCAGGTCACAGAGTAGCATTTGAAAATAAGAAGGCAAAGATCTTCAATGAATCAGGAAGGTTGATTGGTACCGGTGAGAAGACAAAATGTAACCTTTTCTATCTTGATGACACTAACACCACTTGTTTAATGGCTAGAAATGAAGACATATGGTTGTGGCACAAAATATTGTGTCATGTGAACTTTCACAACATGATAAAGATAAGAAACAAAATGAATGTCAAAGGCTTACCGACAATGACTAAGCCTGAGCATATCATGTGCAAGAATTGTCAAAAAGGTAAGATGACAAAGTCTAGTTTCAAGAGAAAAACCCATACATCTACTGCAATTCTAGAATTAGTCCATACAGATCTATGTGGACCCATGAGGACAAAGAGCTACTATGGAGATAGGTATTTTATTCTCTTTGTTGATGATTTTTCTAGAATGATGATAGTCATGTTTTTAAAAGATAAATTAGAAGCGTTTAAGATGTTCAAAAGGTACAAAGCAATTGTAGAAAAAAATGAAAAAAATTTGAAATGCTTAAGGTCAGATAGAGGAGGGGAATTTACTTCAGAAGAATTCAATTACTATTGCAATGAGCATGGAATTAAAGATAGGTTTCTACACCAAGAACACCACAGAAAAATGGAATTGCTGAAAGGAGAAATAGATCAATTGTTGACTGTGCAAGAATATTGATGATTGAGAAAAGCATCACTCAAAATTTCTAGAGGAAAGCTGTCAGTACTACTATCTACACATTAAACAGAGTACAATTGAAGAAGGACACAAAGAAGACACCCTATGAGCTTTGGTATGGTCATACACCCAATGTAAGTTACTTCATTATCTTTGGTAGTCAATGTCATATATTGAAGGATGATATAAATGGAAAACTTGACTGCAAAAGTGAAGAAGGTATATTCCTAGGGTACTCAACCAAAAGTAAGGCTTATAAATGTCTTAACAAGTCATCTAACAAAATCATCGAAAGTGAAAATGTGAAAATAGATGAATTTGCAGAAAAGAATGATAAGGAAAGAAAAAAGGAGCCATAGGAATACAACAGGTTTGTTTATACAGAACCTAACACTCTACCTGAGAAATAGCATGTCGCTCCCAAGCATCAGAACATTGCACTCGAGCATCAGGCTACAATTACCGATGATCAGGATAATCCTCAAGATGATGTTCCAAATAATGGAGATGAAAATGAAGGTGAAGAAGACAATCAAAATGATGAACACAGATCTAAACCAAAACTTGCCAAGTATGTCAGAAGACATCATCCACATAATCAAATCATAGGAGACAAGAAGGCTGGAATAGGAACAAGAAGTAATTCACTTAACACCAGATGTTTACTTTGCGATTTTAAGCCTAAATCTATTAACAATGCGCTTGAGAATGAAGAATGGGTCAGTGCTATGAATGAAGAAATATAACATATTGAGAAGAATAATATATGGACACTATTATCAAGACCAGTTGAGAAAAATGTCATCAGTACCAAATGGATATTCAGAAACAAGCTGAATGAGAATGGAGAAGTCACTAGAAACAAAGCAAGTTTAGTATGCAAGGGATATGCACAAGAAGAAGGTATTGATTATGGTAAAACCTTTGCACCCATTTCTAGACTAGAAGGAGTTAGAATCTTACTTGCTTATGCTGCAATTAAAGGATTTAAGGTATACCAAATGGATGTCAAATCTGCATTCCTAAATGGAATATTGGAAGAAGAGGTATACATTGAACAACCAGAAGGGTTTGTTAATCCAGACAATAGAAACATGGTATGTAGAATACATAAAGCCTTGTATGAATTGAAACAAGCACATAGAGCCTGTTGGTGCCCAAAAATGCTGAATTGAATTTCCTTTGGACTTGCCAATCCAATGATGGGAAATCCAATTATTTTTGGCCAACTAACGGGAATGATCGATTATGATCCTCTTCCCCTACACTTCTG
>MU227366.1:2613757-2654762 GCA_018584345.1 Thuja plicata
ATCCCATTTAATTTACTTCATCATATTATTAATTATTGGGCATAGATTTTAGGATTCCATTTTTTAGAGTTTTATCACTTTATAGGACTCTAAATTTTGCCAAAAATTGAGAACTCCAACAGAGCCTGGTATGAAAGACTTCACTCATATCTCATTAGCATAAAATTTGTTAGAATAGGTGAAAATAACAATCTATACTTAAAAGAAGATACTGATGGTAATATTTTGATTGCTAAAATTTTTGTTGATGATATCATTTTTGGGGGAAATGAATTGTTATGCAAATCCTTTGCTAATGAAATGAGAAAGGAATTTGAAATGTATATGTTTGGGGAGATCAAATTCTTTCTTGGTCTATAGATTCTTTAACAACATGCAGACATTTACATCACTCAGTCCAAATACATCAAGGAAGTGCTGAAGATATTCAAGATGGAAGATTCCAAACCAGTTGGAACATCTATGGCTACTGGATGCAAGATGACAAAAGATGAAAAAAAATGATGTAAACCAAACCTTATATAGATCCATGATTGGAAAATTGATGTATGTGTTCATACCAGACCAGATATAGCACATGTAGTGGGAATTGTTGCAAGATTCTCTGCTAATCCAAAAGAATCACATATGACTATTGTCAAGAGAATTCTGAGATATCTAAAGAACACTGAGAACTATGGATTATGGTACAAAAGAGAAGGAAAATTTGAGCTACAAGTCTATACAGATGTTGATTGGGCTGGAAACATTGATAACCAAAAGAGCACAACTAGAGGAGCAATCTTCATGGGTGACATACTTGTCACATGGATAAGAAAGAAGAAAGGATGCATCTCTCAGTCTACTGCAGAAGTAGAGTATGTGGCTGCTATTGCAAATTGATCCAATATTGCATGGATCAAACAATTGTTGGAAGGTATGCATATGAAGATTCTTGAACCAGTAATTATCTATTGTGATAATACTAGGGCAATAAACATTTCTAAGAATCTAGTCATGCATGCTAAGACTAAGCATATTGCTATCAAGTATCACTATCTGAGAGAAAAAGTGAAAGAAAAGGAAGTGGCACTGGAATATGTTCAATCAAAGGAACATTTACCTGACATATTCACCAAGCCATTATCAAAGGATACATTTGAGTACCTAAGAAAGATACTAGGGGTTCAACCCTTGTGTATCAGTCAGTAATCTGACTAAGAGGTTGCATCAGCCTATACCACATCTCAAGATCAGTCATGTTGATGCAAACACTGAGATGAATAAAAATAGATACATCTGTACATAGAAAGGTACATGCCTACACCAAAAATTAGAGACATTGTATTGTTGATGGATAGGGAAATTTAAGGAATGTATTATGCAAAGGAATGGAAAATGATATAGATGATAAAATAAAGAGAAGTATTTTTGTTTGGCATTATTTTCAAAGGGAGAGATGTTCTCATTATCATCACGATAATCAAGGAGAGATTTACTTTATCATACATAGGGAGAGATGATCTCATTATAAAAAGGAGAGATATGATAAAAGGAGAGATTATATCATTATCTATGAAGAGAAGTTCCTAAGAATCAGAAAGGAAGAGTTAATCAATATTCTAAGGGAGAGAAATTGATTACATATGAAATATCCATCTAAGGGAGAGAAGTAACAAAGGGAGAGAGTTTAGACAAAGAACAATATTTTTGTCAAAGGAAAAAGAGATTATCAAGAAGAGGAATAGTCAAGGCAGAGCACATATCAGGACAAAGATATCAAATGATACATCTATCCATTGAAGGGATCAAATATAGAAGACAACCACTCTACATGAAAAAAATATAAGCTATTTTTGATCTTACCGAGAGCCATACATTCGTAATAGTTATATTAGAAAAGCTTGATGAAACTGTATATTTCATATTGTATTAGTCATAGTATAGTATGATAATGTAGTATGTTTCCATCAATGGAAAAGGGAGAGATTGATGACATGTAACTGATTGAATGTTTGAAGATGTTAAGTTGATCACCGAAATGCAGAAAAATAATGCAAGACATTAAATCAGTTAATGGATTGTATTTTTATTGATGTCAAATTGATATAATCTAATCGGTTATAATCAAAGTGTCAAAGACTTTAGAGATTTAGAGAGAAAAAAGATTATGCTTTCTATAATGCATAAAAGACAAGTATTCACAATGTGACTACAACACCAACGGTCAGTGGAACCTGATGGATAGAGATCACCGACAGTCAAGTCACAGTGATGCCTGAGCAAGAACACCAATGAGCATTACCGATGAGTAGAATCACAAGAATAATTGATGACCACAAACATAGTGTAAACTGACAGAGAAGCCCAAGGTGAACTAGAGTGTTGATCGACGCTATCAAAGAGTTAAACACCAAAATTAACTTGAGTTCAGAAATGACAAAATATCTAGCTGGCAGAGCTAAATATAGAGTTAACTGGTAGTTATCATTATTTTCATCAACATGATAAGCTAGAGATAAGTAATTGATTTAAATCTATTTTGTTCAGTTGGCAAGAAGATCTTAGCAAGATAAAACATGAGTTTTTCTTTAAATCTAATTGGCGAGAATTGTGGAGCACACCAAGATCAAGAAAATCAAGAACCTAATAATGGTGATATCATGTCTATTTAAGAGACAACTCAATTCATTACGAATTGGTGGGGAGTAGAATGAAAAGAGGATGCTGAAGAGAAACTGATGAAGAGCAACTTCATATAGTGCTGATCAATAAAGCTAAGGAAAGAGCTAAAGTTTTCTGTGGACACCGAGCAATAGAACACAACATCACCGAGTGGAATCAAAGTGGAGAAAAGGTATAACATAGATATATATTGGTCAAAATAGTTTTATGAGATTACAATAGATCTAAAAATATGCAAGTATAAGTTGTATATGTGAATAGATCATACTATTTTAGTTTAACCATTGATTCAGATTGTCTCTTAACCAAGCAGGATTTAAAGATCCTTTCTATATTGAGATATATCCCAAGGAGTATCAAAAAGTTTTATCATGAAGATAACATGAGATGCCAGATACCAATTGACAGGCCAAGTGAGTGCTTGATCAAAGGTGGTAGCGTAGAGATGCCCGGTATCAAGTGACAGACTAAAATTTTAAATCCTATAATAAGGTCACACCTAACAGTGTGTTTGTAACCTTTAACAGGGTTGGCTCTTCACCGAGCTCACTTCAGAAGAGTGAAAATATTGGGTTACCAGTCCGAAGTGGTTTTTCCCTTAACAGGGTTTCAACGTTAAAAATCTATGTGTCAATGTGTTTATGAGTCATTACTTTAGTGTTTTGCATTACACTTAACTTAATTGGATTGATCGGTATACTCTAGATAATTTACTACCTTTTGGTAAATTAACAGACTTCTATTTGGTAAACATACAGTAGAAGGTTTTACAAAGCATTCTGAGGAGTAGTAATTTGATATAAGTATTTGGAGGCATTCATCTTATAGGACTAAAGATAACTGGAGGTAGAATATTGTAGTACTAATTTTTAAGGGTTGATTATTGAAATATTTTTGAGGCCACTGATTCACCCCCCATCTCAGTTATTACTAATAGAAGTTCCCGAGTACCAATGGGCCTGCATACTGCAATATGCTCCCATGCCCAGATTTGAAGGAGAGTGGCTCTGCAACCAAGAGACTTACCTCCAAGGTAAGCTACATAGAACATGTGGAAGTACATGTGGGCCAACATGAAAGGACCCCAAGCATATACGGTATGATATCAAACCATACCCTGAAGACAAGCACCAAACCCAACTAAGAAACCATGCTGGCAATAATCGGGACACACGATCCCACATATCAAATTGCCTAACAAAGTGGACAACCTATCTAAAACCATCCCAAACCTAGTCCATGAGATATCATAAGGATCATATATCCCCAGCTGATCTTGGGAAAGACCGGAAAGCTAACAAAGATCAGTCACACCAGAGTCTTGGTCATACTCAACAAGGGCACCCTGAATAGGAATCTACAGGATGCGATAAATATCCTCCAGAGTGACTATGCACTCGCTATTCGGTAAACTAAAAGTACATGTATTAGAGTTTCATCTCCCTAGTAAAGCGGAGATCAGACCCCTATTAGTCGTGATCTCAGGCATATAATACACCCATTACTAACCTATCTACCTCAAAATATCTTTATCTACCTCAATAAGCTGGAAGCATAATACTAAACCTCCAGGTCTAGACTCCTGGCAACATAGAATGGTCCCAGCAAACTACAAAAAAAAGGAGAAAAGTAACAGTATCAGATCAGAGGCAAATTATCAGACAAGTCAAATTCATGATCAAAAAGTACAGATAGGTCAAATGTGACATTCCTAAAAAAATTGTGGTACTTTAATCCCATTTGCGGCACTCAAATTTCAAATGTAGCAAGAAACTGACAAATACGATAATAAACATATCAACTGCGACACACTTATCGAATGCGGCATGCATTCAAAAATTGTGGCATCAAAACCATAGCCTATTGCAGCAACCATCGGAAATTTTCAAAAAATCAAATTTTTTAAAAGCAATAAATAAAACCATTAATGACAACAACGATGTAATACCCACTCATGTTTTTCTTTTAGTTTATGATGCTGTACTCTTTTAGGCAGTTATTTCAGTTGATTGGCTGAATTCTTTTAGGCTAAATTTCATGTGAGCTATTATTGTTTCATTTGATGGTGATCTGGATTATGATGTTATGGATTTATCATATACATAGATAGATGTGATGATATTATCATGATGATTATTATATGTTGATTTCAGATTATGATATGTTGATTTCAGATTATGATGTACTTACCCCATACTTGCATGTGTATGGTTGTTTTATATGTTGATATACTTGTGACTTGATTATTGTGGTAGAGGACAGAGATGTAGTTACTTGCTTTGTGAGATCCATGTGTTCGACCGATCCCTATCATTATTTGTGATATTATATTGTATGTACATGCGTGTTCTTTGGATGACAGGATTGAAGGTACAGGGTATCGTCTTCCCTAAATTGGCAGAAGTGAGCGTGCCCATATATTCATCTCAATGGTAAAGAGGGGAGGTAACATACAGATCCAAAACCCTAACCTAAGCCTATTGTCCTAAGTATTGGACGAGTATCAATTTGTCTACCCTACCCGAATTCGTCTAGTTGACGTAAATCCATGGATCCTATCTTGTTATGTGTATGGGTTGATTTTGAGTGAGTTCAATTGAGTGTTGTGATATTGTGTGATTTATCATATATTTGTGAAATTGATTATTATTGAAATTAATTATTAAATATAGAGTAATTAATTAATTGAAAATTAATTAAATACCTATGTTTAATTGAAAAATTAATTATATTGCAAATTATTGAATATTGGAATTTAATTGAATATTTAAATTAGAATTTGAATTATATTAGCTTTTATGCATTATTAAATAATTAAATATTTAATTACATAGATAAGTGTACTTTAAATATTTAATCTATTTAATATATATTTTAATTAATTATATGTGCAAGTTAATTATTGAAAAGGGAGTTTGAATTCAAAATGCAACTTGGCTTAATATGTCAAAGTTGAGATGTGCAAGTAAATAGATATTTTTAATTAATAATTATTATTTACTTTCAATTTTGAGTTGAGTCCTTTTAGGGGTTAACTGGTGTGTTGTCATGAGGGTTTGTATGATTGGGAGAAGTTGATTCTCTTTAGGACAATTCTCCTCTCATTCTCTCATAATGGGTTTTTGGTGAAGACATTTTTGGGGAGAAGAATTTGTGAGAGCATATTTGTGTGTTCTTGGTGTCTTGCAGTTTTGTGAATTTTGTGTGTGTTTGGAGGCTTGAGGATTTGTAGAGATCTTGGCTTGGGAGGCTTTGTGGTTCCAGATCTGCATTCAAAATTGGATTCGGAGGCTTCGGGATTCTTCATCTTCTCACAAAGCTCCTTTGTCAATTTTTGGTGGATTTGAGGTAGGGTTTGATAAAAACCCCTTTGTAATTTCAATTTGTGAATTTTGTGCTTCCTACGTGCTTTGGATCGTTTATATTTCAATAATTAGATCTTTTTACGTATTTTCTTAAAAAGGGTATCTTAGAAAACCCTAGATCTATGTTTTTAGGAAAAATATTATTTTGGCATAGTAATGTTATGCTGCCAAAATTCAGAGGAAAAATATGCATGAGAAGGCTTATAAATTGAGAAAATTAAACTCCCTATAGTTTAGACTATAGTAGGAAAATAAATTATGGAATAGGAATATATTCTCTTGCAAAACAAAAAAAATTAACTATTTGAAAAAAACCATCTCTTTGAAAAAATACAGACTTTATAAAAACATTCACGAGTCAAAAAAAAAAATGTAAGAAACAAAATAGTAAAAAGACAAAAAGGGCTAAAACAAAGAAAATGGGAAAACAAAAAAAAAACTTTCTTTTTAGAAATTTATGTTTTCGGAAATGGTTTAAGAAAAAAAAACAAAGAAATGCTTGTTTTAGGAGTTAAACAAAATTTTGCATTTTGTTTAAAAAAAATTTAAAATTTAAAATTTAAAAAAAAATGTAAATTTTTTTTTTCGGGGAGGGGAGGCAGGTGGGTTTGACCCCACCCACCCCGCGACATATTGGTCGCCGCAACCTAAGCTACTAGTGTAGTCTATGTTGCCCTCGACAGTTGTGGACTGCCGTGGCAGTCACGAGACTGCCAAAGGCAGCCCATGCGATAAGGAGGGTAAGGGGGGTAGGGGGGCCCGCGGGGACCCGCTCCCCCAACAACTTTTTAAGAAGTTGTTTTTATTTATTGTTAATTTTTTATTTTTTTTAAAGTTGTTTTATTAATATTAAAATTTGTTTATTTAATTTATTTTTATTTAATGATTAAAATTAACTTGTATTAAATTAGTTTATATTTATTTAAAAATTGGTTTATTAAATTAGTGTTAATTTATTTAAAATTTGATTTAAATTAGTTTTAATCATTTAAAAATGTAGTTTATTAAATTATTTAATAAACATTAGTTTATTAATAGGTTTTAGATGAAGACTATTTTATATGTTATTTTGGATCATTTAATTTTATTAATAGACCATTTTCAATATAGTTCAATTTAATTATTATTTAATTATTAAATTAATTAATAACCTTTAAATTTGAAATTGGTGTATACTTTCTATTGCAATGAGTTATTTTCAAGGGGGAAAAATTTATCATTTTGAAAATTAATAGAGATGAATCATAGAGTCAATTTATTTGGTTAGGTTGATAAACTACTAAACCCTAGTATTTTTAGATCATCATTGCTCTATATTTAAAGATGGATTATATCATGGTTAGAGCTAGTTATATAGTATGTTACTATGTTTTCTGCATAGTATAAATAATGTTTCTTTCTTGATTGGTTATTTATCTGTGTTATGGGTGTCTGGGTTTTTAGATTGCCCTAGAATGGATACAAAAGCTAGGGGGTGTTTTTATTTTCTATTTATGATATAGTGTGTGTGTTTCATGTAATTACCCTAAACTAACCATGTAAACCCTTTTGATTATACTATCTACATGTGTACCTCTTTGTGATCATTCTTGTTATGTATGGATATTGGGTTAGGTATACTTGGGTTTTGACCTATGCTAAATCTATCTAGGATCTATGAGCCAAGGGTAGGTTACCTAGATGTGTAGTAGGAGGTAGCTTGCAATAAGTTCTGTGTCTGTAAGTGACTACTGGGATTGCTTATTGTAAGTATACTTAATAAATGATAATTAAATACATAACTGAGAGATCTTAAAATGAACTAATAAGATGTGTTCCTCACCCATGCTTGAGCGCTTGTATAGGCTAAGATGGATGATGAGATGATTCTTGCCGCCTTTGAGAGGTGTGTGTTTGACATAGTTAGTGGCCTTGTCAGTTTGAGAGGGCATTAATGCCATGTATGGTCACTTAAGTGTCAGGATCCATTGGGGATTGCTAGGACAAAACTTAAGGGTTAGACGTGCATGTTGACACCTTCCCTCTACATAGTCTAGAATTCCTATGTATGTCAGTTGCATCTGGATTAGTGAGTCTTACCTTCCATGATGTATAGTACACCTGGATTAGAGAGCTATCAGGATCCCTTTCTTAGCGGTTATTTCCTTATTTGGTTTTGGATATCCGAGTGGGGTCTGTTGTTATCTCCTCAGCATGGTGGGGTGGACCTTTGTGGTTCCACACAGATGGGTGGTAGTGATTCTTTACCTATTGAGATTTGACATCCTTGTTCTAGGTGCTTGATGGTTCTTTGCAGATGAGCTCTTTGTATTCCTTCTTTACTGATTATGTACTTACTTTCATTATTGTAAATCTTTTATTAGAGTATCACATGTGATACCTAATCTGGATATTATATATTATGTAGATTAGAGTGATTACCACATACCTTGCGACATGTGCAGTGGATGTGAGTTTATGGTGGTTTCATGGTTATCCATGAGGTTTGTAATTATGGTTTTGTAAGTTGGAATTGATATATCTATTCAAATGGAATCTTTTGTTATATTGTTAGTTGTGTTTTACTTTACGTAATTCAACATCATGGAACCCTTGAGTCTTGTAATCTATGTGAGTGTATGACATGTGTATAAATGGTATTTGCTTCCGCATTAATGTATGTCTCTTTATGTAAAATTTAGGAAAAAAAATTATTTAGCAAACATAGTATCATTTTCTAGGTTAATTTCTCTTGGGTTACCTGGCGGGGCGTTACATTTGGTATCAGAGCCCTAATTTCTACACTAGGAACTCTGGGAATTGTACGGTCATTAGGTTTTGTCTAGCTTGAACTTAAAACTAAAACATAGACATACAACACTAATGTTTTTAGATTATTTCTTTATGGTTATTTTTATTCTTTAGTTATGATTCGAGCTATGTGGTGAGTCTTGTATCTATCTCTGATTGTTTTAGGAATCATGTCGAAAAAAAGAGCCACTAGAGGTCGTGACAGAGGTGGGTCTTGTTCCTGTGGGAGAGGTAGGCATTTTATCCCCTCCACGAGTGTCAGGAAGGAAGTTAGTCAGCATCAAAATAGAGATGATCAGAGAAGGGAGAGTTAGGATGAGTTTGGGGGACTTGACACTAGAAAGATGCTTCAGGCGATCCTGAATCATCTTCCTGAGATGATCAGAGAAGATTAGAATGTATCCCATCACTCTCATATAGAGGAGAGATAGAGGGAGAGTTCTAGGAGCCCTCATAGGAGGACCATTATAGTGGACCCTGATGTGGTGGCAGCAAACCACATGAGGGACCTGATGAGAGGGAATCCTATTCATTTTGATGGGAAGGGATCTGGTATGGAGGCTGAGACTTGGCTCATAGCCTTAGATATGATCTTCTCTATGCACCCCTTTAGTAGCAATACTAAAGAGAGATATGCTATGATGCATATGTCACACTTTACATCTATATGGTGGAAGATCGAGGAGGATAAGCTGGGTCTTCATATGGACACAGTTACATGGGAGCTCTTTCTTGAGGACTTTAGAGAGAGATTCCTTTTTGATTAGTGGAGATAATGGAGGGCCGATGAGTTCCATAAATTGAGGCAACTGACATTGACCATTGAGCAGTATGAGCGTCATTTTTATGAGCTCAAACAATATGCAGGATACAGTCAGGACTCCGCACTTATGATACAACACTTTGTGCGAGGGCTTAATGCTTGCATTGTGGGGGAAGTAAAGCTCTTTTAGCCTACTACCCTATGAGCTGCGGTCATTAAAGACACTCTTGCAGAGGCTAACTTGGCCTTATGTCATGGAGGTCGACATGGTGGCCAGATAGGTGGGGCATCTAGATTAGGTTATAGAGGTAACCAGTCACAGGGCACTGGGAACTTCAAGAAGTCATCCAACTATTACATAGGCAACCAGAATCAGAGTTAGAATCAATAGTAGTAGCAAAAGGCTGCACCTCCTACCCAGAGTGGTAAGAGCATCAGGAGTGGACAACAATTTAGGCGTAATTAGTCCAACCATCCAGCATAGAGTGCACAACCTAGTGTGAGCAGAGGGAGTGTGCAGCAGTCGAGTGCATCCTCCAATGGGAGAGTCAATATCAGAGAGACAAGATGTTTCACTTGTGGTCAGTTTGGCCACATTGTAGTGAATTGTCCTCAAAGGGCACCTCAACACTCCACACAGAGGCCAACAACCTCAGAGCCTATAGTAGGAGGGGGATCACACAGAGTATTTGCAGCCTGGGATCATAGACAAGTAGAGCGTCAGGGGAAAGTCTTATAGACCTCAGTTACTATTTGAGGTACCTCTATTTCTATATTGTTTGATTTAGGAGCTACCGATTATTTTATATCACCTTTCCTTGTTGAGCGTTGTGGGCTAGTGGCTGCAAAGCAAGCATTAGGTTGGAAAGTGGAACTAGCCTCAGAGGCTAAGGTAGCTACAAATTCCTTGGTTCATAATTGTGAACTAAACTTAGGGATGTTCACTACCTTGGTTGACCTTCGTGTGATTCCTTTGGGATCATATGGAGTTTTCTTAGGAATGGATTGTTTGGGGGCTCATGGAGATAATATCAATTTTATATGGAAGACCATCCATTGCAAGGATGATGATGGTAAGGTGTGTCAGATTATGGGTATTCCATGAATCATTTCCCTTTGTATGATATCCGCTATGCAACTAAAGTGATTTATGCGAAGGGGTTGTCAGATGTTTGCAGTATCTATGTATGAGATAGATGGAGTGGAGAGAAAATTCAAGACACTGGATCATCCTATATTATAGGATTTCATTGATGTATTTCCTAGTGAGATTCCAGGTATGCCACCAAAGTGTGACATAGACTTCCGCATAGAGCTTGTGCCAGGAGCAGAGCCCATTTCTAGAGCTACATATCAGATGACCACTCACAAGTTCAGTGATTTGAAACTGCAGTTAGAGGAGTTGTTGGCAAAGGGGAGAATTCACCCTAGTTTTTATCCTTTGGGAGCACCTGTCCTCTTTGTCAAGAAGAAGGATGGATTATTATGCTTGTGCATCAGCTATAGGCAGTTGAACAAGGTAATGATAAAAAATAGGTATCCATTGCCACGAATTGATGACCTATTTGATCAGATCAAGGGAGGAAATGTGTTCTCTAAAATTGATCTTAAATCAAGATACCACCAGTTGCGGATCGAGGATGCAGATATCCACAAGACTACATTCCATACACGATATGGACACTATGAGTTTACAGTGGCTCCTTTTGGGTTGACGAACCATCAGTATTCATGTGCTTGATGAATGGAGTATTTCAAGAGTACCTAGATCACTTTGTGCTCATCTTCTTGGATGACATACTAATTTATTCTAGATCCATGGAGGAGCATGAAGAGCATCTTTGACAGGTTTTGCAGTGCCTTAGGATAAATCAACTTTATTCCAATTTGGCTAAGTGTGATTTCTTCCAGTGGGAGGTACAATATCTTGGTCATATTATTTCTAGAGAAGGTATCTTAGTAGATCCTTTGAAGATTTAGGATATTATGGAGTGTCCAGTACCCTCTAATGTGTTTGAGGTACGTATCTTCATGGGTCTTGCGGGATACTACCGCAGGTTTGTGAAGAAATTCTCTAGAGTGGCACATCCTATCACTTCTCTTCAGCAGAAAGGGAAGAAAATTATTTGGATAGAGAAGTGTGAGGAGGATTTTTAGAGCCTTAAGGGGTGTTTGACTAGTGCACCTATCCTAGTTGTACCTGACCCAGTGGGAGATTTTGTGGTGTGTGGTGATGCGTCATTAGAGGGGATTAGAGCAGTCCTTATGCAGGATGGACGAGTGATTGCTTATGAGTATTACAAACTCAAGGATCATGAGCTTAATTAACCTACTCATGATCTTGAGTTATCTGTAGTTGTCCATGCATTGGTATGATGGAGACACTTTCTATTGGGACATCAGTTTGAGCTACATAGTGATCACCGCAGTCTTTAGTACATCTTTACTCAACCTAATCTGAATGCTAGATAGAGAAGGTGGATGGAGTTCCTTTGCGAATATGACTTTGAGATAAATTATATTCAAGGCAAGGAGAATGTAGTTGCAGATGCATTGAGTCTCAAGTGACAAGCTATTCTAACATTGAATCTTAGTGTGGACTTGAGGACTAGGATTCTCCAGTCACTTCCTAGTGATACCTTGTATTAGGAGGTGAAGGTAGAGATAGAGTCAAAGAGACCATTGGAGGGAAGATTATTAGGTTATGTTTTGGAGTGAGATGGTCTATTGCATCATACAAGCCAGATCTATGTACCACCATTGGATGATTTGCATACATTAGTGTTATCTGAGGCTCATCGTGCAACCTATTTGGCACATCCTGGTGTCAAGAAGATGCATGCAGATCTGCGACAACTCTACCATTGGGCTGGTATGAAGAGGGATATTGTAGAATTTGTGGCTAGATGCTTAGAGTGTTAGAGGGTCAAGTCAGATCATCAGCATCCAGTAGGACTTCTATAGTCAAATATCATTCCATCTTGGAAGTGGGATATCATTTCTATGGATTTCATTATTCGGTTCCCTTTGAATCCTCATAGAAATGATGCTATCATGGTGACTATTGATCGGTTGACCAAGGTGGCTCATTTCTCCTCTGTGAGATCATATTATACAATGGCTTTTGTAGCCATAGCCTTCATGCAGGATATCGTGAGACTACATGGCATTCCTTGTCAGATTATATTAGATCAAGATCTTGTATTTACCTAAGATTTTTGGACATCATTACAACATAATCTTGGTGCTCAGTTGAATTTTAGTTTAGAATACCATCCTGAGACTGATGGATAGACAGAGCGGGTGAACTAGGTTCTTGAGGACATGTTGAGGATGTATGTCATGGATAGACAGACTCACTAGGAGGACTACTTGTACCTAGTGGAGTTTGCACACAATAATAGATATCACATTTCTATTGGCATATCACCTTTTCATGCATTGTATGGACATCCTTTCTATACATCTTTGAGCTAGGACAGATTAGAGGACCATATTCTTCTTGGTCCAGAGATGCTTCGAGAAATGGAGCAACAGGTAGTACAAATACATGAGCATTTAGTGACTGCGCAAGATAGAAAGAAGTATGTAGATGCTCACAAGGTGGATAGACAACTTGTAGTTGGAGATAGAGTGTTCCTGAGAGTGCACCCATGGAAGAGTCTAATCCATTATGGAAAGGGTTCAAAGTAGGCACCTCTCTTTGTGGGTCTGTTTGAGATCCTAGAGAGGATAGGACCAATTTCTTACCATCTTGCTTTGCCACCTAGCCTATTGCACATCCATGATGTTTTCCATGTTTAAGTTCTTAGGGGATATATTCTTGACATTATGCATGTACTTGATTGGAATGCATTACAGGTCAAGGACAGGCAACTGGATTTGGAGCCAATACATATTCTGGAGCAACGGGGTTTGACCCTCAAGGGTCGCACCATAGAGCAGGTAAGGCTCTAATGAGACCCAAATGATAAGTCTTCAGTGACTTGGGAGGATGCAACTAGATTATAAGATCTATATTCCTACTTGTTTACGGGCTTCCAGGAGTAAGCCTAATCCTAGGGGGGGTGGATGTAATACCCACTCATATTTTGCTTTCAGTTTATGATGTCATACTCTTTTAGGCAGCTATTTCAGTTGATTGGCCGAATTATTTTAGGCTACATTTCATGTGAGCTATTATTTTTTCATTTAATGGTGATCTGGATTACGATGTTATGGATTTATCATATACATAGATAGATGCGATGATATTATCATGATGATTTTTATATGTTGATTTCAGATTATGATGTACTTACCCCATACTTGCATGTGTATGGTTGTTTTATATGTTGATGTACTTGGGACTTGATTGTTGTGGTAGAGGACAAAGACGTAGTTACTTACTTTGCAAGATCCACATGTTCGACCGATCCCTATCATTGTTTGTGATATTATATTGTATGTACATGCATGTTTTTTTGATGATAGGATTGCAGGTACATGGCATCGTCTTCTCTGAATTGGCAGGAGTGAGCGTACCCATATATTCATCTCAATGGTAAAGAGGGGAGGTAACATACAGATCCAAAACCCTAACCTAAGCCTATTGTCCAAAGTATTGGATGAGTATTAGTTTGTCTACCCTACCCGGATTCGTCTAGTTGACGTAAATCCATGGATCCTATCTTGTTATGTGTATGGGTTGATTTTGAGTGAGTTCAATTGAGTGTTGTGATATTGTGTGATTTATCATATATTTGTGAAATTGATTATTAAATATAGAGTAATTAATTAATTGAAAATTAATTAAATACCTATGTTTAATTGAAAAATTAATTATATTGCAAATTATTGAATATTGGAATTTAATTGAATATTTAAATTGGAATTTGAATTATATTAGATTTTATGCATTATTAAATAATTAAATATTTAATTGCATGGATAAGTGTACTTTAAATATTTAATCTATAATTTAATTAATTATATGTGCAAGTTAATTATTGAAAACAAAGTTTGAATTCAAAATACAACTTAGTTTAATAAGTCAAAGTTGAGTTGTGCAAGTAAATAGATATTTTTAATTAATAATTATTATTTACTTTTAATTTTGAGTTGAGTCATTTTAGGGGTTAATTGGTGTGTTGTCATGAGGGTTTGCATGATTGGGGGAAGTTGATTCTCTTTAGGATAATTCTCCTCTCATTCTCTCATAACAGGTTTTTGGTGAAGACATTTTTGGGGAGAAGAATTTGTGAGAGTATATTTGTGTGTTCTTATTGTCTTGCAATTTTGTGAATTTTGTGTGTGCTTGGAGGCTTGAGGATTTGTGGAGATCTTGGTTTGGGAGGCTTCGTGGTTCCAGATCTGCATTCGAAATTGGATTCAGAGGCTTCGGGATTCTTCATCTTCTCACAAAGCTCCTTTGTCAATTTTTGGTGGATTTGAGGTAGGGTTTTGATAAAAACCCCTTTGTAATTTCAATTTGTGAATTTTGTTCTTCCTACATGCTTTGGATCGTTTACATTTCCATAATTAGGTCTTTTTACATATTTGCTTAAAAATGGTATCTTAGAAAACCCTAGATCTATGTTTTTAGGAAAAATATTAACTTGGCATAGTAATGTTATGCTGCCAAAATTCAGAGGAAAAATATGCATGGGAAGACCTATAAATTGAGAAAATTAAACTCCCTATAGTTTAGACTATAGTAGGAAAATAAATTATGGAATAGGAATATATTCTCTTGCAAAAAAAAAAAAATTAACTATTTGAAAAAAACCATCTCTCTCAAAAAATACAGACTTTATAAAAACATTCACCAGTCAAAAAAAAATGCAAGAGACAAAATAGGAAAAAGACAGAAAGGGCTAAAACAAAGAAAATGGGAAAAAAAAAAAACTTCATTTTTAGAAATTTTCGTTTTCGAAAATAATTAAAAAAAAAACAAAACAAAAAAAATGCTTGTTTTAGGAGTTAAACAAAATTTCGCATTAAAAAAAAAATTAATTTTGGGGGGTGGGGTGGGTTTGACCCCACCCACCCCGCGGCATATTGGTCGCTGCAGCATAAGCTGCTAGTGCAGTCTGTGCTGCCCTCAGCAGTCACAGGACTACTTCGACACTTGTGGACTGTCGTGGCAGTCACGGGACTGCCAAAGGCAACCCATGTGGTAAGGAGGAGAAGGGGACGGGGGGGACCCGCTCCCCCAAAAACTTTTTTAAAAAGTTATTTTTATTTATTGTTAATTTTTTTTTTAGAGTTATTTTATTAATATTAAAATTTGTTTATTTAATTTAGTTTTATTTAATGATTAAAATTAACTTGTATTAAATTAGTTTTTATTTATTTAAAAACTGGTTTATTAAATTAGTGTTAATTTATTTAAAATTTGATTTAAATTAGTTTTAATCATTTAAAAATGTAGTTTATTAATAGGTTTTAGATGAAGACTATTTTATACGTTATTTTGGATCATTTAATTTTATTAATAGACCATTTTCAATATAGTTCAATTTAATCGTTATTTAATTATTAAATTAATTAATAACCTTTAAATTTGAAATTGGTGTATACTTTCTATTGCAATGAGTTATTTTCAAGGGGGAAAAATTTATCGTTTTGAAAACTAATAGAGATGAATCATGGAGTCAATTTATTTGGTTAGGTTGATAAACTACTGAACCTTAGTATTTTTAGATCATCATTGCTCTATATTTAAAGATGGATTATATCGTGGTTAGAGCTAGTTATATAGTATGTTACTGTGTTTTATGCATAGTATAAATAATGTTTCTTTCCTGATTGGTTATTTCTCTGTGTTATGGGTGTCTGGGTTTCTAGATTGCCCTAGAATGTATACATAGGCTGGGGGGTGTTTTGCTTTTCTATTTATGATATGACGTGTGTGTTTCATGTAATTACCCTAAACTGACCATGTAAACCCTTTTGATTATACTATCTACATGTGTACCTCTTTGTGACTGTTCCTGTTATGTATGGATACTAGATTAGGTATACTTGGGTTTTGACCTATGCTAAATCTATGTAGGATCTATGAGCCTAGGGTAGGTTACCTAGATGTTTAGTAGGGGTGGCTTGCAATAATTTCTGTGTCCGTAAGTGACTACTGTGATTGCTTATTGTAAGTATACTTAATAAGTGATAATTAAATACATAACTGAGAGATCTTAAAATGAACTAATAAGATGTGTTCCTCACCCATGCTTGAGCACTTGTATAGGCTAAGATGGAGGATGAGATGGTGCTTTCCGCCTTTGAAAGGTGTGTGCATGGCATAGTTAGTGGCCTTGTCAGTTTGAGAGGGCATTAATACCATGTATGGTCACTTAAGTGTCGAGATCTATTGGGGATTTCTAGGACAAAACTTAAGGGTTAGACGTGCATGATGACACCTTCCTTTACATAATTTGGATTTCCTACGTATGTCAGTTGCCTCTAGATTAGCGAGTCTTACCTTCCATGATGTATAGTACACCTGGATTAGAGAGCTATCAGGATCCCTTACTTAGCAGTTATTTCCTTATTTAGTTTTGGATATCCGAGTGGGGTCTATTTTTATCTCCTCAGCATAGTGGGGTGGACCTTTGTGGTTCCACACAGATGGGTGGTAGTGATTTCTTTACCCATTGAGATTCGATGTCCTTGTTCTGGGTGCTTGATGGTTCTTTGTAGATGAGCTCTTTGTATTACTTCTTTACTGATTATGTACTTACTTTCATTATTGTAAATCTTGTATTAGAGTATCGCATGTGATACCTAATCTGGATATTGTATATTATGTAGATTAGAGTGATTACCACATGCCTTGCGACATGTGCAGTGGATGTGAGTTTATGGTGGTTTCATGGTTATCCATGAGGTTTGTAATTATGGTTTTGTAAGTTGGAATTTTTATATCTATTCAAATGGAATCTTTTGTTATATCATTAGTTGTGTTTTACTTTACGTAATTCAACGTCATGGAACCCTTGAGTCTTGTAATCTATGTGAGTGTATGACATGTGCATAAATGGTATTTTCTTCTGCATTAATGTATGTCTCTTTATGTAATTGTTAGGAAAAAAAATTATTCAGCAAACATAGTATCATTTTCTAGGTTAATCTCTCTTGGGTTCCCTGGCAGGGCGTTACATCAAGGGGACTCACCGGACGTCCTACCCCAACTGGACGATGAAAAGTATAGACCCAATCAAAAATGTGCACGACACCTGGTAGACCCACCATAGCTCAAAGAATAGCAAAGAAAGCACATAAAACTAAAAGAAGACTCACCAGAATAACTAGAGCTCCAGAGTGCAAAGTGACAAATGAATGACTCACCTAGCTATTTATAAAGGTTTTTAAAAAACCCTAATTCCTCAAGGACCTCAAAGTTATCTTTCCAGACCCCAGAAACTTCAACACTCAATATTAGGGGCATAATGAACCACATTCAAGATCACTTAGATACCTAAATTTTCAATTTTTAGTTTCA
This sequence comes from Thuja plicata, assembly GCA_018584345.1. Taxonomy (NCBI): domain Eukaryota; kingdom Viridiplantae; phylum Streptophyta; class Pinopsida; order Cupressales; family Cupressaceae; genus Thuja; species Thuja plicata. Next base: position 2,631,822 of record MU227366.1, read on the forward strand.
ACAAATTAACGCTCATGTCGTGACTTTTTTCTCAAATTTGTCGAGGGGGCATAAATACACATGCTATCGCTGGGGAAGGATCAAAACAAAGAATCTTTGACACACTATGGCAAGCCACAATGCATCAAAGAGGAGTAAATGTAGACACCCTAAAATGGAGAGACTTGTGACTTGACATTAAAAATACTAGTTTTCATCTATTAATTAATGGTTTTTTAATCATTAATTAATCATCTATTTTCTTCTAAATTCATTTCATCTATTAATTAATAGTTTTTTAAATCATTAATTAATCATCTATTTTCTTCTAAATTCATTTTCTAAATTATCTAATCAAATTCCCAAAATTAATTAAATAATTAATTTTATTTAATTATTAACCTTAATTGATTAATTTCCATTAATTAATTAATTAAGTTCAATTTCCTGAAGTTTAAATTAAAATATTTAAACTTACTAATTCAATTCTTCCAATTAAATTAATTTAATTTCATTCAATAAAGCAATTCTAAATAAAAAAGAATTCAATTATCCCACACGTTAAAAAACTTTAATTTAAAAAATTAATTAAATATTCATTTATTTTCAAAGAGATAACTTTAATTAGGTCACATGGGTTACTCCACCCATCTCTTCAGTTCACATGGATTTCTCCACCCACCTCTTCAGTTCTAAAAGGTAACTTAAAATTAGCTCTTAAGTTAACCAAACTCTATCTCCTCTCTCTCAGTTGAAGAGGTGGAGTTTACTGATGGATTCTCCAATTCCCTTTGATCTCAACCGTTCATCCTCTTATCTCTGGGATTGATCTAAACCATTCATCTCATTCTCAATTCCTATATAACAAACCCTTCATAACCATTTGAAGGATCCAGGTTTTCAAGCTCACGCGCACCATTACTCTGTCAGATTGGTTCAAGCATCAAGCCATCTTGAGATCACACACACATTCAATATCAAATTATCGACGCTCCCAAGTCATAGATGCTTCCCACACCAATACTGAGCATCACAAACATCATTTAAGAAGGAGTACAAAGAGAAAATAAAAGCTTCAAGCAATTGGGTTTTCACTCATTTATTTTCCTCTTATTTGCTTGTATATTTTATTGATTCATAGTTTCGTTATTAGTAGCTTGTTTCTTATTGATTTTCTCCCATTGTGAATCAGTGCTACTAAACCCCCTAGTTGATTTGAGGCGAGTTATATATTTTGATCCATTGTATACACTTACATTTCATTATCTTCACTCTACAAAAAGTCTTCATATATATATATATATCTTTATACCAAGTCGACTCTCTTAACCAAATATTACATAGTCGGTTCTCAATACAAAATAGATTTAATAAAGAAAATATTAAATACATAATCGACGCTCTTACATAATCAAAATATATATTATCCACAACCATAATCCAACTTATCTTTCTAAGAGTCCACGTCATACTCCCCAAATCATCGCTACAATTCAATTGCTCTGTATCTCTGTTTTGCTACTGTCGCTAGTCTTCAAATCTCTCTAACTCTCTATAATCATTACCAAAATCAAATTTATCTTAGATGTAGGTCATACATACCCCATAGTATCTTCCTCTAATCTCTCTTTCCATAACTCATTGATCTCAATCTTTGATACCTAAAATACCTCTGTATTTATGCTTTTGTCAATCGATCAATATGCCAAATATGTTGTCATAAGTGACAACCAAAAGTGATTCATATCATCAAAAAGGATCACTTTCCAAAAATTTGATCACATAAAGATAAGATAAATGGAAGCAAAGTTGGAGGAAGATGAACTTTAGCATGTTTGTTCTTTGAGATTGGACATTTTGGGAGAATTCCGCTATTTTGAAGAAAATGGGTCAATTGTTTTTTAGTTGAACCAATTCAAGGACAAAAACCTAATTTTGGACAAACCCTATGCAATTATGAAAGAGGTAATTGAGGCATTCATAGGTCTATGCAATATTGGGGATGTTCTACGGAAGAAGAAAGATAAATATGATGAAGTTCAGATGCTTATTGGCATCGAAAAAGATCAATGTTCTCTTTTAATCAATACTCTTGTCGATCTAATTGTGAGATATGTATCTTACAACATTACTTCTATCTCCTAAAGTTACACCCTTTCCAAGTTGTAAAAAAATGGAAAATTTGAGAAACATGGGATCTTTCTAAGTTTTTAGGTCACCCAAAAGGAAGGAACCTCTAGAGAAGGCTGACTTCCTGTGGTATCACCTAAAAGCTGATCTTACTTTACTACTTCAGAGAGAAAAGAGTAAGAAGTAACATAAAATGAAAATGCATAAAAGTAAAATGAACTTGAAAACTTAAAAGAGGTGATACACCAAAGATGAAAATATCATAAGACCTCAGATAACTAGATTCTATTTGGAATAAAAGTCCACCAACATAATTGAGAGGGGGGGGGAGTGAATCAGTTGTGAGACAAATTATTAAATATTAAACTTTATAAGCCAAATCTTTTATCCAAATGATAACATAGTAAATGCCAACATAATAACACAATCCTTTTTTATCAAGGAAACCCTATTAAAGGTAAAACCCTGGTGGGAATTAGAACCCACAAATAATGTACTGAGAGTATAGTATCTTTGTTAAAAGATTTATCCCTATTAGGAGCTTATTAGAACATTCCAATACATAGTCTCTATTAAAGGGCATACCCTGCTAGGAGTCAAGAACAATAGTGGGCTCACTTCCCATGCACACTTCCTAAAGAAGGTTAGTGCCACCCACAAGGACTTACAGTCTGAAACACAAGTGTATATAGAAAATATACAATCTTGTGAACTATCTGATAGAAACTATCTTTGCTTTGTTAGTTCAAATTAAGTACAATAATCATATCCTCTACTCTACATCCAACAGACAATCAAGCTCACAGCTTCCACACTTCTCTATCTCTATCAATCACCTTCTCTTCATACATACATACACATATTTTCAAAAGAAAAGATCTCTCATATATACCCTACTACAATAATTGATTAGGTCAGCCAATTAATCTTTCCCAATATACAAATAATTATTTAACCCCTTGCTAAGATACACATGGTACCTATAACAAGTATACATCAATTACAATACATCAGATATAATCCAAGATCCATAATCCATGCTCGCAATCAATAATATACACTATATATTTGAAGTCAGCCCCAAATAGGTCTCCTCCAAAATACATGCCACAATTGATGTGATCAAGAATCATATGAATTTCAACCCATAATAAACATTCCTTAACATGTCTTCTATTATCCCTTAAGCTCGCATAACCTAAATCATCATCACTTGTAAGATATGCTCAAGACACAGAGACTCGCTCTGTCAATCATCACTGTCACAGTCCAGTAACCAGTCTTCACCAAAACATTTTAAACTCATCCAATATGAAATATTAAGCCAAGAAACCTTATAAATAATATCAAAATAAATCCTTCTACATATCCCCATCTTCGCTCATTTTGATTCATCCGTACAATATCCGTACACTTCTATCAGTCATCTTACAACAGTAATAGCCAGTCTATTCTTTCTCCACAGAAACATATGTTGACATTACTGACAAAACCTGAATGCCAAAAAAATCATTGGTAGCCAATTCCAACATCATCCAACAATCTCCCCCTTTGGTATTGATGACAATATATGAGAAAATCCTTCAACCCAAAAGTAAAGAGCTCTCTCAATACAATCTTCTCAATATCCTCAACACAACTCTCCCTAAAATAGTATGGTTGTCTCATAGAAACTCTCCCCCTTTGACAACAATGGAAAAGGGTGATATAAATCTTCTTCATTCTTCTACAAGGTGTGGCTTTTTCAAATCTTCATGTCTGTAACAACCAGGTGCAAAATCACCCAAATATGTTATGTAGTATTCCTGCGATCACTCCCCCTGAGGAGTAGATCCATACATCAAGTCCAAAAAATGATATAGATCTGAAATCCACTGGATTGATGCATTCCTCCATCAATTAATTACCACAAGGAGGGGCTCTCAACCCAAGTATTCTTCTGAGATACTCCAAAGCATCTTTTGGAAAAGGTTTTGTAAATATATCTTCTATTTGTTCCTTTGTGCTAACATACTCCAATATGTTCTCCTTCTCTGCTACCTTGTCTCTCAAGAAATGATACTTAATAGAAATATGTTTAGTCTTTGAATTCTTTACAAGATTCTTCATAATACTCACTATGCTAGTGTTATCACAATGGATAACCACTAGCTCTTCAAAAATTATTCCAATGTCCTTGAAAATTTGTTTCGTCAAAACAATCTATGTACAATTCATAGCATCAACAACATACTCAGATTCAAGAATAGACTGAGCTATACAATCCTGCTTCTTACTTAAGCATGAAACCAACCTTTTTCCAAGGAAAAATGCTCCTCCACTTGTAGTCTTTCTATCATCCACACTACCTACCCAATCAACATCAGTATAAGCATTTAAAACAAAGTCATCAGATTTTTCATACCATAATCCATACTCTATTGTTCCTTTTAAGTATCTAAAAATTATTTTCATAGCAACAAGGTTTGTCTCTTTAGGATTTGCTTGATATCTTTCAAAAATTCCAACTGCATTGGAAATATCTGGTCTAGTGTGAGTTAGATATTGTAGAACTCCAATCATTGATCTGTACTTTTTCTGAAAGACGCTCTAAGTTTCATCATTATTAGTAAGTTTATAACCAGTCTCCATAGGTGTCCCAACAAGTTTACAATCTTCCATTCAAAATTTATTCAACATTTCCTTAAGATACTTGGTTTGGGATATAAAAATACCATTCTTGTTCTGATTAATTTGCAATCCAAGGAAAAATTTCATCTCACCAATCATTTCCATTTCAAATTCATTTTACATCTCTTTAGAGAAAATTTTACTCATTTCATCATTACCTCCAAAAATTATATCATCAAAAAAAACTTCTATGATTAGAATTCCATCTTCACCAGTTCTTAAGTATAAATTACTATCTACATTACATTTTCTAAAACCAAAACAAAGTAGATGCATGTCTAGTCTCGCGAAGCATGCTCTTGGTGCTTGTTTAAGTACATAAAATGCTTTCTTCAACTTGCCAACCATGTCTTCATCTTCTGTCAAAGAAAATACTTCAGGTTTCTCTATGTATACATCTTCCTCCAGATCTCCATTCAAAAATGTAGATTTCACATCCATCTGACATGCCTTAAAGTCTTTATGTGCAATATAAGAAAGAAATAATCTCACTTCTTCCAACCTAGCAACAGGAGAAAATGTCTCTTCAAAGTCTATGCCTTCTTGTTGTGATTAGCCATTACAAACTAGTCTAGCCTTATTTCTTCCAACTATTCCTTCCTCATCCATTTTTTTTCTTCTGAAAACCCACTTAGTTCCTATAACATTCTTGTTTTTAGGCCTTGGAACCAATTCCCAAGTGTTGTTTTTCTTTATCTTTTCTAGTTCTTCCTGCATATCTTTAGTCCAAGACTCATCTCTACATGCCTCATCAGTAAATTTTAGTTCAAATTGAGAAATAAAACAAATTTCATCTCTTACTTTTGATCTTGTCATCATTCCTCTATTTGCATCACCAATGATTTTATCTTTAGGATGTTTATTCTTATAAACATACCTCGAAGTCTTAGGAGTTTCAGTAAGCTCATTTGATTCATCTTGACAAACTTCAATCTCATTATCAACTCCAAAGTTTATTTATGATCAACAGTGACCTCCTCAATCTGACCATAGTCATACATTCTCTCTTGAATATGAAACCTTTCATCTATCCTCACATTAGCACTTTCAATCAACTTCCTCAATCTCAAGTTGAAACATTTATAGATTTTTCTATTAGTAGAATAACCAAGGAAGATACCTTCATCACTTCTAGCATCAAAATTCTCTATCTCATCATCTCTTTTGATATAGAATTTACTTCCAAATATTTTGAAATATTTTACAGTAGGAGTGTGATTAAACCATAATTCATTAGCAGTTTTACTTGTACCTTCTCTGTTCTAAATTCTGTTCAAGGTGTACACAACAATACCAACAACTTCTCTCCAGTGAACATGTGATACATTTCCTTCCAGCAACATAATTCTAGAAACATCTAATATTGTTATATTCCTTCACTCTACTATTCCATTCTATTGTGGTGTCCTAGGAGTAGATGTCTATTTGTATATTCCATGCTCTTCGCAGTAGGTATTAAACAAGTCTGAAGTAAACTCACCACCTCTATCTAATCTCAAATATTTATCTTCAAGCATGATTCATTTTCAGCTTTTTCTTTGAATATCTTGAATTTGTCAAATGCCTCAGATTTCTCTCTTAGATATGTAACCCACATCATCCTAGAAAATTCATCAATAAAAGTATAAAATACATTTCACCATAGTAAGATCTTGTTATTGTAGGACCGCATAGATCTGTATGTACCAGATCCAAATTCCCTTTTGGAGAGTAAGATTTGTTTTTAAAAATGCTTCTAGTCTGCTTCCCCATAACATACTCTTTACACATAGTGTTATATGGTTTCACAATCTTAGGTAGATCTCTTAGTTCATTATTCATACTTGCCTTCACAATATTATCAAATTTAACATGACAAAATCTTCTATGCCATAACCAACTGTCATCAATATTTGCAATAAAAGAAGAAGCCTCAAATGTATTCAATTCAAATACATTACCTCTAGATTTAGTACCAGATTTGATCAAGTCTCTTGACTTAATTCTGATTGAACATTTCCCATCAATGAATTTAAATTGATAACCCTTGTCCACTAGTTGTCCAACACTCAACAAATTATGCTTAAGTCCATCAACAAGCAATACATTGTTAGTATTAGTTTTTCTATCCAAAGAAATAGATCCAAATCTAATGATAAGCTTAGTAGTATTGTCACCAAATCTTACAATACCACCATCATATCTTTTCAGATTAACGAAATTATTTTTATCTCCAGTCATATGATGTGAAAAACCACTATCTATAACCCATTCGGATTTCTTTTCAACACTAGATACTAAGGCTCTTTCTTCATGTATAGTTTCATCATCCTTAATAGCAATAAACCCAATCTCATCATAGTCAATAGCTTCATCATCAGAAACACCTTAACTAGCATAATAACATTCATTTTCCTTTGAATACTTAGATTTATAAAACTTAGGTTTATTCTTTGGAACCATTGTAGGACATCGAGATGCAAAATGACCTATCTTGTTGCATGAAAAACATTTCAAAGGTAAGTTTCCTTCAAATTTACCCTTACCTCTCTTTTCTCTTCTAAAGATTATGGCCACAACTTCATCTAGATTTCTTTCTTCTTCCTGTATCTATTCCCATTCATCAACATATTCTCCAAGTTCTTTTCTCAAGTCACTATTGCTGGTGCTCGTAATTCTTGATAAGGTCATTTTGTTTCTATGCACATTCACCTTGAATGCTGACTCAACTTTAGGTAGATAGTCTCCCAGTTCTGTGGCCTTAATATTATTTAGTTTCCCAATCAACATCTTTCTATTGAAGTTCAATGTCAAAGGTATAATCTCTTCTATAGCTTGTACTTTAGTTTTGTATACAGGTGTTAGGGATCTGAGAATCTTTGCAATCACTTCTTCCTCACTGTAAGTACCTCCAGAGTTCTTGATGCCAATAAAAAATTTAGTAATTCTCTGTGAATATGCTCTAATGTTCTCATCATCTCTCATTTTCAATGTTTCCATCTTTGCCTTCCAAGTCTATAACTTTTCCTACTTTGTAAACTTATCTCCATCATACAGTACTTCCAATCTTGTCCAAATTTCATGTGCAGAATCTAAATATTTTACCTCTATGAATTCGCCTTCAGAAAGTATACTGATAAATGCTTCCCTTGAGACCATGTTACATGAAAATAAAATATTTTCAGCTTTATTAGGTTTATCTAGTTCTTCCTCATCTTTCATCTATTCCTTTCTTTTAGTAATCATCTAGTAGTCGATTCCCAAACATAGAAAATGTGTTCTCATCTTGTTCTTCCAACTTTCAAAGTTTTCAGGATCAAGCTTTGAACTATCCTTCCTATAGTAAGTCATCTTTAGGATCACCTCAAGCTATTAAGCTTTCTCTCTAAGGACCAATAGCTTTGATACCAATTTTTAGGAATAACAGTCCACCAACACAATTGAGAGGGGGGTGAATCAGTTGTAAGACACATTATTAAACATTAAATTTGATAAACCAAATCTTTAATCCAAATGATAACACAAAAAATTAAAAAAAAATAATACAATCCTTTGTTTTTGAGGAAACCCCATTAAAGGTAAAACCATGGTGGGAATTAGCACCCATAATTAATGTACTGTGAGTATAGTATCTATGTTAAAATATTTAGCTGTTTTAGGAGCTTATCACAACATTACAGTACATAGTCCCTATTAAAGGACAAACCTTGTTAGGAGTCAAGAACAATATTGGTCTCAATTCTGAGACACATTTCCTAAAGAAGGTTAATGCCACCCTCAAGGACTTATATTATAAAACACAAATGTATATAGAAAATATACAATTCAGTGAACTGTCTGATAGCAAGTGTCTTTTCTTGGTAAGTTCCAATGAAGTACAATAATCATATCCTCTTCTCTAAATCAAGGAGAAAATCAAGCTCGCAGCTTCCACACTTCTCTGTCTCTATCAATCACTTTCTGTTCATACATACATACACATCTTTTCAAAAGAAAAGATCTCTCATATATACCCTATTACAATAATTGATTAGGTCGGCCAATTAAGCTTTCCCAATATACAAATAATTATTTAACCCCTTGCTAAGATACACATGGTACCTATAAAAAGCATACATCAATTACAATACATTAGATATAATCCAAAATCTATAATCCACGCTCTCAATCCATAATACATGCTACATCTATGAAGTCATCCCCAAATAGGTCTCCTCCAGAATACACACCACAAATGATGTCATCAACAATCATAAAAATTTTGACCCATAAAAAAACATTCCTTAACATGTCTTTTGTCATCCCTTAAGCTCACATAACCTGAATCATCATCGCATGTAAGATATACTCAAAACACAGAGACTCGCTCTATCAATCATCACTGTCATAGTCCAATAACCAGTCTTCACCAAAACATCTATAACTCATCCAATATGAAATATTAAGCCAATCAACCTTAGAAATAAGATAACATATCCCCATCTTCTCTTGTTCTGATTCATCTGTACAATATCCATACACTTCTTTCCGTCATCATACAACAATAATAACCAGTTTGTTCTTTGTCCACAGAAACATATGTTGACATCAGTGACAATACATGAATTCCAATAGCATCAATAGTAGCCAATTCAACATCATACAATAGATTCTTGACTAAAAATGATTGAGTTAAGGAATTACACATCCAACTACTACACATCTTTGTATAAATATTTCACTTAAAGGCTCTGAAGATGGATTTCTCAAAAGGAAAATTTATTTTCAACTAAGACACCTGCACTTCTATAAACATAATTAATAACCTGCAAATGATACGTTTATCTACAAAAGGCACTAAAATTGAGACAAAAAATAATGAGGAATGAAGCATTCACTAGTAATCTTTCATCGAATCACTCAACTGTACATAAGAAAACAAATGAACAAGAGGGAAAAAACTCAGAAATCTTTATCTGCAAATCATGTCACTGTATGTCATATTCTTGAAAGAGTGACAAGTGATGCAAAAATAGCACGCTAAAGGAATCTAATAAATCAATATGAGAAGCCAAATGCATAATCATAATTGAATGAATAATGAGTTCACAAACTCTCTAAGTAAAAAAACAACTGATTCTAGTTGGATGCAAAAAAAAGGCAAAAATATATCACCCAAATCTCTCCCAAAAGTGCTCCAAATAGGTAAAAATATCAAGACTGACCAAGTCCTCCATAAAGGCAAGCTAAAATCACTCTAAGATGCTCTCCAAAGTGCTTTTAAAAGGTCAAAATAACCTCATGCTTTGGCATATGTTTTCCAACTGAATTAACCACCCCTATATGCTCTCAAAAAATAACTCCCATACACCCATATCTCCTTGAAGAAGTCTTCAATGACTACTTAAATTGCATTCTATATAATATTGAGCTAAAGTGATTTATAAATACTTACATTCAGATTAAATGCCAAAATAAAATTCTAATACAAGACCCTTTTTATTTTTTGCACTTAAAAATAAGTAATGTACTTGTTAAATAAAAATTTATATGTTATTTAAACAAATACATTATTTGGTTGATAATGCAAAAAAAATAAAATAATAAATGAGAAACAATAATATTGCAGGGGTATTATTCTCACAAAAAACATCCCTTCTTCACTCAGTCAAAATAGGGCAAGAAAAAACCCTAAAACAAAACATAATTTTCATTACCTCATTTCAACCTTTCAAACCTCCTCGAGCTGCCATGGGTAGGGTTCTATAATTTTTTTGGAAGTTGTTGAGATTTTCTATGACCTGTCTCTACATAGAATTCATGACAATCCATTCTCTAGGTGATTTTTTCTGTTATTTGCAAGGAACAAGTGTATTGCTGATTCAAAAACCTTTAGGGTTTTGTTCCATATTTTCTATGATACCTCACATAACTTTGCATGAACTTAAAAGTCTCTTTTTTTCCTTGTGAATTTCTATGGAACATTGTAGAACATCTTTCTTGTAGAGCTTTCTTACACTTTTGACTTTCTAAAGGAACCTTCATAGCTCTGCGACTTTCCAAAATTTGTAGCCCCTCTTAGCCTTGTGCTCTACTACTGGGTCAATGCTAGCCACATACTTAATACTTTTATATCCTTTAAAATATTGTGAGCTCGAGGGTTTCTATTCTCTTTTTCCTCTTTTCCTCCATAGTTGTATTTTTCATTGATATGGGTACCAAAAAAAAGGTGCCACACTCTAAAATAATACACTTCCTTTGCCCATTTCTGAAATATTTTTGGTTGTGGTTTTACAGACTAGGGTCTGAAATTTTTTTGGTATCTTTTATCATGTGGACCATTGATATATATTTGTAAATATTTTATGGTGTTGATATCTTCATTTCATACCCTCGTGATTAGATTCATGATTGTAGCTTAAAGGCTTCTAATATTTCAAACCCTTGAACAATATTAAATTTGTGTCTCTTATATCAACCATGAAATATTTTCTCCTTTTGATTTACAGAGGTAATAATAAGTTGATGGGTTGATAAAAAAAAAACATTGCTTTGAAAAATTCCACCCCCTTTGGCTATAACTTAGTCTTGTAATTATATTTTTTGATTTCCATTAAAATATGCCTTGTACACAAGAATCATTTTCTTCTATATCTTTTACCAACAAAATGTTGACATACCTAATTATGAAATATGATGCTTCTGTATATCATAGTTGTTGATTGCTTCTACCCTGCTTGAAGATTATTTATATAATAACCGCATAAGCATGTTAATACTTTTGAAACATTCATATACTTATAAAATTAGGGTTTTTTCTTTGGCTTGTCCCTTAGAAGCTCTCATTCTTTTATTGCTCTATTTTCACAAAAGGCCTCTATACATTTGGCATGATCTGATGTTGAGAAGATATTGTTGTAGGCATGTAAAAACATAATATATCTACTGTGGCACTTACTATTATTTTCTTTGTTTCTTTACTCCACCATGGAACATATATTGTAACTCTTTACATTCATTTCTTGCATGCTCTTATGAGACAATATTGATGCATTTGTCTCTCTATGAAGTCACTGTCATTTATTCTTTGCAATATGTTTTACCCTTGTTTTGTACTATGGCATATTGTTTGTTGATAACAATGAACTTTCTTTATAAAATAGTTGCACCATTGAGGGTTACTGTATTTGAATTCATGGTTGTCATTTCATAATAGTATGTAACGCATTTTTCTGGTCATTTTTCCTCATTTGTTTCATGCCGACATACTCCCCATTGTTGTTCATGAATTCAAAAAATTCCTCAATGTATCTTGATTTTGACGTTGTTCACTTCTTTTTCAATGAGAAGCACTGATTTTTATAGTGAGAAGTAGAACATCACTACTTTGTAACATTTCATTATCGCCTTCAAGTATTTGTTGTCCTCTGAGAAACAATGGTATGACTATCTTGATTGATGGAAAACATTAGTCCTTAATGTTTTAAGAAAAAGTTCCTCAACCCACCTATGGCTTCTTTATATTCTTGTTATCTACATTAAAGATCTCATTTTGATATTTTGACATACTTGATATCATAGTTGATGTTTAAACCGTTGATGTAAATGCTTCACTGTTCAGATGTATATGCTTCACCGTTCCTTTATTTTCTTAATGAAATAAAACTGGAAAACTATTTTGGGAATCTTGTAGCTTCATTTGTTCTATCCATGATGCATTCTTTCATGATTTGAAATAATTTCATGTGCTTCTCTGATTTTACCTTCCATGGTTCAAATCTGCTGTCAAGAACAATGATAAAATATGGAATAAATATCATCTTATTTGACTTAAATGATCGTTGTTGATGATTGATTCTTTGTTTTTTAATTTCCATTGTATATATCCTCATTTCTATATTCTTGGATAACATCTATACTCATATTATTTTTATGTTCTTCATACTGTACTTATGATTGTGAATGCTTCCACACTTCATGTTTTAGATTTTTTTCTCCTACAGCAACAATCATCTAAATTGCCGATCTATTATGTACATCCTATTAGAAGTATGTATTTTTATGTTCATGCTTCTCTAGCTAAAAACACATATTTCTGGTCATTTAATGAAATTGTTTCTCTTTTATAGAACTATTTAACATAGCTGATGTAAATGCCTTTTTAGAGCAGTATTGAGTCCCTATCTGATTGTTCATGTACCTTTAAGCACCAATTATAAGATGATTGCCACTGTCAACATGCGCATTTGATAAGACATCATCACTTTTTGCACTATAATTTTCCTTTTCTAAAAATACTTCTTGAAAGTTTGAATGTTGATTTTGATCTCATTGTTGCTACCTTCAGTTGTTCTTTTGGCTTGGGAGTTTAAGCTTAATTGCATTAGTATTTTGATTTCTGATACGTGTAGTTTTCTGTTCATATACTTGTAGTTGTAGCTTCATCCTCTTCCATAATTATACTTTGAAGATTGCCATTTTATTTGTACTTATTATTGATTGTAATAAAGACAAAGTTCTCATGAATTCCCATGTCCCTTTGATGCTTAAAACCTAATTCTGAATAATTCTTTCATATCTTTGTCTCTCATTAACAAGCTGGGCTCAACCCTTGTGGGAGCCACATTCTCCCCACTTGTTAACAAGAGAAATTTGACACTGCACATAAAACAAACATGTTATAAAAATATGTACATCTATATATATGACTCCTAATGGTTTTCCATTCTTTCTTAATGCACATTAAGATTATTTTGTATATGCATAGGTATATGACATGTATGGTTTATAATCGGTCATTTCTTAGATCTTCATGACCCAACACATTTCTATAACTAATGCAGGAAATAAGGGAGACTCATGAGAGCTAGGAGCATAAAAGGACGAACCAGATTAGACTATCAAAAAAATAGGGAAACCCTCACCAGTCACGCAAGCAATGATTGGTTACCCTCTTTATATGATTTATCTTTCATTCACTTATTCATCTATACATTGTTCTTAATGTGTATTGAATAAGAAAAGGACAATCTCATGTCTTGTGTGAGATAACATGTACATTTTCAAATAAAAGATTACTTTTTTGAACAAAATAGATTTGTAAAATCTCTCTTTCTATTTTCCATGCATCTATTATATTTTATTTTGAACGTCTTGCAATCTCTTTAAGCTTAATCACTTGAATGAAATGCATGAGATTAAAAATACACCTTTTCTTTTGAAATGCATATGGATCTACCTAAGCTGATTCATGAATGAAATTATGGTAACATTTTGGTGACATATTTTGTATGCCTACCTACTAGACATTTGGACTAGTTGGCTAGGCTTTACATTGGGCACAAGGTCATTTAGAAAACAAGACTGAAACTTTGAAACTTGTTGCAGAAACCTAAATATTTTTCCTTATTAATTAAATAGAGTGTATGCTTTGTGATAGGGAAGTTAAAAAATTCAATATCATGAATGATATATGTGTATCTAATCAGCTAGGAAAAGTAACAATACTTGGAAAACTAATAAATAGACTCAAAACTGATTGATACATAAATGGAACCCATTTTACAATTGTTGTGACCCATAACAATTAATCGAGTGTGGATGTATTCTTTATGATAGAAAAACATAAGTTTGACTTCCATGAACTCTATATGTATACTTAATGAATTGGTAGGGATTGACAACAACAAACTTGCACACTGAAACTTTGACAAACTTATGACCCTTAGAGACTCATTGAAAGAAGGAAAAATAAAACTGAAACTAACTAATTGTGTTGGACAACACTTAGGGAAAATTGAAAACCATCTAAACTAAAGTGAAACAATACTTATTGAAAACAAGAAACCTACTCTAGCATGTACAGGGATAGATCAAACCTAAAATCAATGCTTGAGGTATATCTCATTGATTGGGATAGGTAGAACTTCTCCATCCATTTTTTATAACTGGAATGTGTTGTGCTCCTTGTACCCATTGATTATAAATGAGCCACTCCACATCTTGTCAAATTTGGTGTGCTGACCTAGCCTGCTCTTTAAAAAATCCCTTGGGTGTTTCTTTCATATAAAATATTCTCTTCTTTTGGAGCTGATGATTATCCATATTCTTAATTTATTTATCTCTGGTTTTTTCCAACTCCATGAGTTGAGCATATCTGACTTCCATAGGAGCTTGTTCTTTTGATGCAGAGCATCTTGAGACCTTCCCAAATCTATATATTGAAACTATTCCCGTGTCATAAAATCACTTATTAGAGGCCAATTTAATCAAATCTTTGAAATAAAAACAATATTGCAGTTGATCCCATTACTACCTTGATTCATTTCATAAATCAAAATCAACAAACACATATTTAGTTATTCATCCCATTGTTTTCCCGTATTCCTCGAATCAGTAACAATAAGCTGATATATTTCTTCACAAATTCATGCTCTTATGTTTTTCTTACAAGTATAATTGAAACACTTCAATGTATCAACTTCTCTCAACAACCACACCCATCATTATATGAGCAAAGCCTTCTATTTATCTCTATCAATAATAATAATTGTTGATTTTTATATATACCCTTACACAGTCGTCTATATCTTTTGATCTTGATCTAAATTCCTTGACCGATTCAGTGGGATTCTTCATAATTTGATTATTCACAACATATTAAAAACACTGAAAAATCCAACAGTTATATTTTGAGATATAGCTCCGCACCGAGATTGATTATTTCCATGACAAAAAAAAATCTTGAATTGGTTTCTAATTAAAAATATGAGGGTATATATTTTTCTGATATCAATATATAATGTAATGAACTGATATCACATGTTTTGAATCAAGATTTTATTCTAGAATCAATAACCGATATCCTCTAAATAATAATCAATTTCAATTTCAGACCATCAATGAACAAGGCCCGATTCCAAAACCCATTGTTCCACTATAGAATCCTTGAATGCAAAGGAATCGATGTCATTAAACTTAGAATCTTAAAAATATGAAACCGTTTTTATGCAAATCGATACCATTAACTTAGAATCATGAATATGTGCTTATCTCAAAGAGCCATAACCGTTTCTTTTTTTGGAGAAAATATAAATGTTGCAGAGAGAAAACCAAAACTAAAAGAAAAGAAATTTTATTAGAAGAAGTTACTCAAAACAAACATAAGCAAAACCATCCTCTACTTTCATTTTTTCTTTATTGGTAATAGTTTTTCGTTTTCATTAATATGCAAAAAGGTTACATCATTGCCAAAATTGGCTCTCAAATACAATTATGAAAAAAACTTCATTGCATTCTGCTATCTGTTTCTAAGGTCGTCTATGTATTAACATACAATATATGAAAACCAGATTTCTATTAACATAAAAAACAAAAAGAAACCATAGTCCAACTAACTAAACCACTTGGCAGCCTCCTCTTTGGTGAAGTTACCAAAGGTGCCACCTTTCTCCACCAGGGCCCCGACGTGGATCCTACCCTCGACTATCCTTCTCGTGCTTGCAACCTCCTCCTCTCTAGCCTTCTGATCTGCATTGGCCTTTCCACTCTTTCTGGTGACTAGTAGCTAGCATCAAATTTGTGGCCTTCCATCCTCTCCCACACCCATGGTGGACTTAATGGGTGTCTGCTTCTTTTTTCACCTCCCCATGAGCTTAGCTTCACTCTTCTCCTTCGCCTCCATCTTCCTCCTCTCTAGGGAAGCCTTCAGATCCTTCCACCCACTCAAGGCCCATGCTAAATGGACATCCTCAAGGATGATAGTCGACCATAGCATAGGTGGCTGTAGGCCTCTGCTACCGCATCCCACCATGTGAAAAGGTACATCGCCCATGTGAAAACCCAGCCCCACCTTTATTCGTTGGATGATTTCCTCTACTCCTTCCACCCATTTGATCACCAGGCACTGTCAAACCACCCATCTCACTTCCTCTTTTGACTCCGCAACCAGGAGCCCAAGAGTGACAAATAGGGATGAAATGTCCAAATTCGTTCTTGGTTCCACCAATTCTATAGGTAATGCTCCCCAAAGATTTCCCTAATTGCTGCCCATAATTCATCACCATCCTCCATGAAAATGTGACTCAAACGGTTCATCATAATGGGTCCTTCAAAGGCTAGGATTTGGCCAGTGGTGGAGAGGGAGAAATTGGATTCCATTCTGCGCTAATGTTTTCTTTTCCATTTTTCACAATGCTTCCTTGCCTTCATCGCGGGTGGATTTAACTTGCTACTGAAGTCTCTAGAATCTGATGATGCTATCATCATGATGCCATCCCTCCCATATTTTCTCATTAATCCCATCTGTACTATCTCAGCCTTCACTTAATGGGAAATCTCAGCTTGCGAGATCCTAAAAAACTCATGCTCACACGCATCCTTCTTGGTGTCATTTCCTTGCTTTGTAGTGTGTAGAGCTGCCATGTGGTTTTGGTGGCAAGAAACTTCCATTCTCAATTTTTTCTATACTCATCAGGCCCCGACTATGATTTCCTTTCTTGATATATTTATTGACCTCTATGTTTCAACTCTAAAGTCTTCAAATATTTCAAATTTGTTTTCAAGTGAACCATTGGCCCCAATGTTTGAGAGTTTATCCGCCAACTCATTTGCCACTCTCGGCACCTTTGAGACTTTGAAGTCTTTGAATTCTCCCACCATGTTCCCAATTTTCCTAATATTCTTATTCATATACCAAGTATCCATTTGACCTTTGGCAATCTCATTAATTACCAGGAGAGAATCTCCTTCCAGGTGAATTATCCTTATCTATAGTCTTCTCACCATTAGAATGGGCTCGACTGCTACTAGACATTTGGCCTCATTATTAGTTCCATTTCACAACCTTTTGGCTCCTAAATCCAATATCTCTCCTTTCTTGTCTCGGGCAATATATCCTATCCCGTATATTCTAGGGTTTCCATGTGAGGCACCATCAAAATTTATTTTGACCCATCTAGGGGATGGGGGTTGCCAGTTACTCATTTGTCCTTTCTCAACCCAGGTCGGAAGTTGCACCCTCCCATTCCCATTAATGGGTCTATCCTCTACTTTCATTAATCAAATGGCTTTGGCCGTACGACCAAAGACCATCAAAACTACATTCTAATTTCTTTTCTCTCTGTTCTCTTTCCTCCTTTTATTATGTTTTTCACTTTTATAGCAACTCAACAGTTACAAAACATTTCAAGACTGTTCAGTTATAATAACTTTTGGGATTCCTCCATACATTTGGAAAAACATTTTAGAACTAAATATTTTACAATGTGTGCTTCCATTAACATGGGAATTTAATTCATTTCACCTCCCATTTTAGATTATTACATCAAAATATGCCCTGATTTAAAAAATGATATGGTGCCCCTGCACCATACTCCTAGACTTAAAAAATTACCATATCCCATGGAAATGCCTGTGTTGATAGCTTGCAAATAATTTTGCCTTTTCATTTTAATGCAAATTCCTTTATTGAAATTTTTTCTACAATGTTGAATCCCATCAATGAAGTTAAATGCAGGCTATATCCAAGGTGCTGCTTCAATTGAGTCCACTCCTCCATGCTGCTACAAATGCCAACAACCTTTGTCCCTCACCTGGGAGTCCCTTCATGCCTCTCTCCCTAGTCTCTGGCGACACCCAATGGACCAACTCCTTTGGCCCTCTCTGGTAGATCTTCCTGTCCAGCCATTTGTATCTAAGAAAACATGCACCTGCAACCAAATAAATTCACAACAAGAATCAAAATACCCAACACTTCCTGGTGTAGATTGTCTTCTATCTACATGCTCATAATCTTCTGAGCTTTGATACCAATTTGATGCAGAGCATCTTGAGACCTTCCCAAATCTTCATATTGACACTATTACACTGTCATACAATCATTTATTAGAGGCCAATTTAATCAAATCTTTGACATAAAAAAATATTGCAATTGATCCCATTACTACCTTGATTAATTTCATAAATCAAAATCAATAAACACATATTCAGTTATTTATCCCATTGTTTTCCTTCATAATAAGCCGATATATTTATTTATAAATTCACGCTCTTATGTTTCTCTTACAAGTATAATTGAAACACTTCAATGTATCAACTTCTCTCAACAACCATACCCATCATTATATGAGAAAATTCTTCTATTTATCTCCGTCAATAAAAACAATTACTGATTTTTATATAGACCCTTACAAAGTCATCTATATCTTTTGACCCTGATCAAAATTCCTCAATCGCTTCACTAGGATTCTACATAATTAGATTATTCACAACATATTAAAAACACAAAAAATCCAATGGTCATGTTTAGAGATATAGTCCCCGCACCGAGACTGATATTCTCCATGACAAAACAAAATCTTGAATAAGTTTTTAACTAAATCAATACCCTTTCAAAGCCAAATTCGAATCCATAATGTAATGAACTAATATCACATGTTTTGAATCAAGATTTTTTTCTAGAATCAATGACTGATATCCTCTAAATAATAATCAATTTCAATTTCAGACCATCAATGAACAAGGCCCAATTCCAACGCCCATTGTTCCACAACATAAAATCCTTGAATGCAAAGGAATCGATGCCATTAGACTTAGAATCTTAAAACTATGAAACCATTTTTATGCAGACTAATACCATTAACTTAGAATCATGAATATGTACTTATCTCAAAGAGCCATAACTGATTCTTGTTTTGGAGAAAACATAAATGTTGCAGAGAGAAAACTGAAACTAAAGGAAAATAAATTTTATTAAAAGAGGTTACTCAAAACAAACATAAACAAAACCATCCTTTGTTTTCATTAATCAGTTGGCTTTGACTGTACGACCAAAGACCATCAAAACTACATTATAATTTATTTTCTCTTTGTTCTATGTCCTCCTTTGATTACATTCTGCCCTTTTTATAGAAACTCAGCAGTTACAAAATCTTTCCAGACTGTTCGGTTATAATGACTTTTGGGATTCCTCCATACATTTGGCAAAATATTTCAGAATTAAATTTTTTACAATGTGTGCTTCCATTAACATGGAATTTAATTCATTTTCTCACCCATTTTAGATTATTACATCAAAATATACCCAAATTAAAAAATTTATATGGTGCCCCTACACCATATCGTATTTCAATTATACTTGTAAGAGAAACATAAAATCATGAATTTGTGAAGAAATATCGGGTTATTGTTATTGATTCAAGGAATGCAGGAAAATAATGGGATGAATAACTGAATATGTGTTTCTTGATTTTGATTTATGAAATGAATCAAGGTAGTAATGGGATCGACTACAATATTGTTTTTATGTCAAAGATTTGATTAAATTGGCCTTTGATAAGTTTTTTTATGATAGATAAATGGTGTCAATATGCAGATTTGGGAAGGTCTCAAGATGCTCTACATCAAATTGGTATTAGAGCCAATTTAATGAAATCTTCAACATAAAAACAATATTGCAATTGCATTTGATCTGATTACTAACTTGATTCATTTTATAAATCAAAATCAATAAACACATATTCAGTTATTCATCCCACTGTTTTCCTCCATTCCTCGAATCAATAACAATAAGATGATATATTTCTTCACAAATTAATGCTCTTATGTTTCTCTTACAAGTATAATTGAAACACTTTAATGTATCAACTTATCTCAATAACCATACCCATCATTATATGAGAAAGGCCTTCTATTTATCTCTGTCAATAATAACAATTACTGATTTTTATATAGACCCTTACATAGTCGTCTATATCTTCTGACCCTGATCTAAATTCCTTGATCGATTTGGTGGGATTCTTTATAATTTGATTATTCACAACATATTAAAAAAAAAAGAAAAATCCAACAATTATATTTTGAGATATAGTCCCACACAGAGACTAATTTTTTCCATGACAAAAAAAAATCTTGAATTAGTTTCTAATTAAATCAATAACCTTCCAAAGTCAAATTCAAACCCATAATGTAATGAATTGATATCACATGTTTTGAATCAATATTTTATTCTAGAATCAATAAACAATATCCTCTAAATAATAATCAATTTGAATTTCAGACCATCAATGAACAAGGCCCGATTCCAACACCCATTGTTCCACTACATAGAATCCTTGAATGCAAAGGAATCGATGCCATTAAACTTAGAATCTTAAAACTATGAAACCATTTTTATGAAAACTGATACCATTAACTTAGAATCATGAATATGTACCTATCTCAAAGATCCATAACCGATTCTTGTTTTGGAGAAAACATAAATGTTACAGAGAGAAAATTGAAACTAAAGGAAAATAAATTTTATTAAAAGAAGTTACTCAAAACAAACATAAAAAACCATCCTCTTCTTTCATTAATCGGATGGCTTTGGCCATATGACCAAAGACCATCAAAACTACATTCTAATTTATTTTCTCTCTATTCTCTTTCCTCCTTTGATTACATTCTTCCCTTTTTATAGCAACTCGACAGTTACAAAATTTTTCCAAACTGTTCGGTTATAATGAGTTTTGGGATTCCTCCATACATTTGGCAAAATATTTCAGAATTAAACATTTTACAATGTGTGCTTCCATTAAAATGGGAATTTAATTCATTTTCTCACCCATTTTAGATTATTACATCAAAATATGCCCAGATTTAGAAATTAATAAGGTGCCCCTGCACCATCTTCAAACATCTCCCGCTGATGTGTAATCTCAAGTTCTAGAAGCTCAACTGATAGAGGAAATCTAGCCCCTTTTCCATAAACCAGAACATATGGTAAGATCCCAATGGACCTCTTAGGAGTTATTCTATCCACCCACAAGGCAGATTTCAACTTTGTATGCTAACTCCTCTTATTATCTTCCAGGGTTCTTTTGATAACCCATATCAAATTCCTTTTGGTGGATTCTGCCAAACCATTACCTTGTGGGTAATAGTTTGATGAGGCATTTAGATGTAATCCATTCATGATAGACCAATCAATTGCTCTTAATCTCACAAATTCCAAAGCATTATTTGATATTATTGATTCAGGTGAACAAAATCTGGTCACTAAATCATCATACAAGTTTAATACAACATATTCATTGGCTTATTTCAGAGCCATTTCTTCGGTCCACCTGGTAAAGTAATCGGTGACAGTAAGTATCCACCTATGAATTGAACTTGAAGGTGGACTTATTGGTCCTATAAAATCAATGCCCCACCTCATGAAGGGATGATCCAATTGTATTGGTTGTAGAGGCATAGTTGGAAACCTCTCTTTTCCTACAAAAATGATGCATTTAACACACTTCCTTGCCCATGCACGAGCATCCTTGAATAATATTGGCTAGTAATAACCAACTCTCATAATCTTCCAAGCTATAGTTCTTGGGGAAAAATCACCCCCCCCNGGGAAAAACCCCCCCCCCCCCCCCCCCGCAATTCCATCATGGAACTCATGAAGTACTTTTTCAACTTGATCATTATCAATAAACCTTAACAACATACCATTAAGGTCTTTCCTGAAGAGAACATTGTTAATCAACACATATGGGATTGATTGTAACCTAAAGTTTCTCCTCTTAGAATTTTCCATACATTCTAGAAACTCACTAGTTTGCAAAAAAAAATTCATATCCCTTATCCAACTTGTACCTAAGGTAGGTTCATCATCCTAAGGGACAACATTATTAACTATGACAATCTCCTTTTCAGTTTCAGACCCTTCAGCTAGCTTTTCAAATGCTCCTTTATCCTTAACATGTTTGGTGTTTTTTATATCCATTTCATACTCCATGACCTTTTTTATTCATAACACTCTCTTTTCATTTAAATCTCTTCTTAATGTAAAATCCTTCACACCAGGGTGAGCAGGGATAACTTTAAGAAACCCCCTCTAGAAAAATATATAAAATCCTGGCAAATCTCTCATTTTATTTTAAAAAAAAATTAATTCCTGTTGGCGAATCTCTCAATTTTTTGGGAAAACAAATTATTTGTATTGGCGAATATTTTTTAATCACAATTTTTTTGTAGAAAATATTGGCGAATCTCAAGCAATAATAAAAATTTCATTAATGACGATGGAAAATAATTATATTTAAAGAAAAAGGAGTTCTTATAGAAAATTATTAGGCTAACTATGAAAATATTTGATGGGTTTAAGGGAACTATATAGTATCTAGCTGCTACCATTTATTTAAAATATAATCAAATAATCCTCATTGTATTGTG
>MU227366.1:2654812-2657312 GCA_018584345.1 Thuja plicata
AGGAGTTCTTATAGAAAATTATTAGGCTAACTATGAAAATATTTGATGGGTTTAAGGGAACTATATAGTATCTAGCTGCTACCATTTATTTAAAATATAATCAAATAATCCTCATTGTATTGTGTGATATAAATGTATCGTTATTTTTATTATTATAATAGGACCCAAAATTTCTTCAGTGTCATTGATTTATTAACAATCCAAAGGAAATCTTAGCCCCAATAAGCGTTACAAATAACATAGTAACATTTTTGCCTCATGTAATATAATGAAGATCACTAGATTATATTTTAAATCAATAATGACAACTAATATTGGTGACACAACCCTACTATAACTAAAATTTATGATATATTATTGGTGAATTAATTTAGATTTCTATAATAAATGATAAAATTTAGGCGAATTGAATCTAACCATCTATCAAATATTAGGCAAATATTTAAGTTCAAATTTTTAATAAAATAAATTATTTGGCGATTTAAATATTTCTAAAATAGAATTTTGTAAAATTTTGGCGATTTAGGTCACCTTAAATCTTGAATTATTAGCCAAATTTGGATTCTCAAATTTCAAAAATTAGCCAATTGGCGAATATTAGCCACTAAAAAAATCACTGAGGGTGAGAAACCATAAGATGTATTTTGTTGTTGGAAACCAAAGGTTTAAAATTTTTCAGACTTTGATAACAACAAGAATGTGCTTCTCAAAAAATTTGTATCTCTTATCATACTCCTCTAGTCCTTGACTAAAATAGGCTATAGGCTACTCAAAACCATCATCATTTTCCTACACCAAAATTGCAGAGATAGATTCTAGACTACCATAGGCATACAAGATGAAATCTTTAGAAAATTTAGGGTTCACCAAGGTAGGAGCTACTATCAAAGCTTCTTTTATGGCCTCAAAACTCCATTTTTCTTCTCTATTCCAGCTAAAAACTGCATTTTTGTTAAGCATAGCAGTTAGAGGTTTCAAATAGTTAGCAATATTATGAATAAACCTTCACAGAAAATTAATTCTGCCAAGAATATCTTGCAGACCCTTCTTGTGATTAGGCAAGGGGAGTTCTAAAATAGATTTATTTCTTTCTAGATCAATAGTAGTTCCCTCTGTTGACATAGTATAACCCAATAATCTTCCCTCATGCACTACAAAATAACACTTTTTTGGATTAAAGATATCCCAAACTCCCCACACCTTTCAAATATCTATCTGAAATGCTTTATATGGTGTTTTTCCTCCTTGGAGAAGACATTGATATCATCTAGATATACCAAAATAATCTTGTACATCAAACTATGAAAATTCATATCCATTGCTTTTTGGAAGGTTTCCTCCACATTGGACAAGACAAAAGGCATCTTCCTTTAGGCCATGATACCCAACTTTGTGGTGAAAGTTGTTTTAAACTAGTCCTCATCCTTAACTAAAATTTTATTATAGCCACTATAACCATCAAGAAGAGAGAAACGTTCCGAACTTGACATAAACTAGAGAATCTTCTCCATGGAAGGCACGTGATGATGTTATTTCAATGAGGCCCTATTCAGATCTCTAAAGACAACACACAACCTCAAATCCCCATTATTTTTTCTAACAGGAACTAGGTTTGATACCCATGAAGTATGCTTGATAGGGAAAATGATGTTGTTCTCTATCAATTTATTCAGTTCTTTCTGCATCAAGGGCTCTAACTTGGGGTTATAGGCCTCTGTTTCTGCATTACAGGTTTGGCTTTGGCTTATAACTCAATAGTTTGTTGTGATAGCTATGGGTTAAATCCCTTTAAGTCATTGTATCCCAAGAAAATATATCATTACATCCTGAGATAAATGAATAAAAGAAAGTTCTTCTTCAGCTGTACATACCTTTCCCAACTTGAGCATTTTGTCCTTAAAGACCTCCACCTCTTCCTAATGATCTTTCTAAACTTGTAAACTACCCTTATGTTTTCAAGATTCATCATTAGTGTTAAAAACTAATTCAAGGGTAACTAAACCCTTTGACATATTGTTATTCTTGAGCTGAATGACTTGGTCATCACATCGATTCTGAAGCTTATCCTAGTTAACCTACGAGAACTCAACTTCTTCTTTGAGAAATTTGACTATCTACTGATCACTCTAAAAAACCTTCCAATGGATGTTGTTATCAAGCACAATAGGTCTGATAACTATTTTAATGTGTTGGCTCCACTTTTCACTGCTGATTTCCTTAGGAATATCAAACTCAACACCTATAAAAGCTAACATGTCAGCGTGTTTATTTTGATTTATGTGTATAAAAATAAGGTTGAAAGCATAAAAAACTTCTAATAGGTTCCATACCCTGTGTTTTTATGATTTCATCAAGTTTTTCTTCATCACATTGAGGTTTCTCACTTGGTTTACAACCATTTCACTATCTCCATAAACTTTTAAACAACCAATTCTCATCCTCCTTGTCCATTCCAACCCATGAATAAGGGCCTCATATTCACCTATGTTGTTTGAATAGC
>MU227366.1:2662312-2665680 GCA_018584345.1 Thuja plicata
GTTCTCAGGGTGGTAGTCATCATGCAGTGATGTCCGAAATGATAATATAGGATAGGGGAAAGTCCCACATGGTTTTTGCAGCGGTAGATAACTACCCATCAGAGCATAAGACCACTGTCTTTGAGGCCACAAGGGGAGTGAAACAAATAGTTAGCTATGGAGCCCATCCATATTATGACTTGATGAATCCTTTCATTTTGAGATAGGGAGATGGACTAGGTTAGGGTCTAGTGAGATTGCTATGATGAGGTTATAGTACCTTGAGAGGATACAAAATAGACTAGATCTCAGCACCGTCACCTCTTCAATAAACTTCAGGACAAGTTCATGCCTATAGGGGGTGGATGTGAGACCTAGCTCAGATAGTCCTTGTTTTACTACTTTATTTTCCATGCTTTCAGTGATATTATGCTTTGACATACTTTGACCTATTGAGACTCTTATGTATTTGAGGATCCATTGAATCCTATGTTATATATTAAGTACCTAATTATGTAATCATGGTACACTTGAGATACTATATGCTTTGATTAAGTTTCAGTTTATGATGATGTCATATATGAGATCTATTGTGTAGAGGTAATTATGATGGAACTTGGTTTAGGAAATAGATGATATGCTTATTTAAGTTTGAATACAGATATAGGTTATATGCAATGTATTATTGATGTCATATTATGCTTTCATATCATGTTATTTTGGACCTACTGATGTGTGCAATGAGTGTGCAGGGATAGTTGACCATGGATCTAAATTGGGAACACAACATTAGAACCTATGTGAAAATCTATGCATTCCAAGGTCATGTTTATATAAAGAAACATGGACCTCATTGTATCTATGTCTTATTCATAAATGTGGTTTGCATGTGTGTATTTAAATTAGTTATATTTAATGTGAATAAGCCATGTCCTTTGTTTTAATATATTGTGCCAATTTTTGGGATTACATAAATATTAATGATATAGATAGGTTACATATTACTTATATCTTCTATTCTATATTATGATAATACTAAATATGTATATTAATGATTATAAATTATCATTATAAGTTATATATAGTTGTGAGTTTATAATTATATTGAGTTATTTAATTATGCCCTTTAGTTAAGAGTTAGTTGGGGGTTGGTTACCTTTGAGAAACATATTTATATAGATTATCTTTTGATTTTTAGGGGGAGATTGGCAAAAACCTTGAGGAAAGCTTGGTTATAATTTTCATGGACAATTCTAAAAGTGGAGAGGGTTTGAAGGTTGCATCTCAAGTTTGGATTTGTCTTCCTCTTTTGTCTCCCTCCTTCTGTTGAACCATCGTAGGACTTGAGGTATGGATTGAATTTAATGGTTTCTTGATGTATCTGATAAGATATGGATCTATTTAGATATTATCATGATGTATTATATCTTTACTTTCCATTTGTAGAGTTATTTAAAAGTTTTGAGTTCTTTTTTGTGAAAATTGTCATGTATTTTCCTAGGGTTTTTATCAACCCATTTTTGGAGACATGTTATTTAAATAACCTAAATTGAGTCTAGGGTTTTTATTGGTTGATTTTATAGAAGTAAAATTTAGAGATATCAAATTTTTATCTCGCCTATTTAATTTTTAGGGTCTAATTAATTCCTTATTATAGATATTTTGTTAGACTATACCTATCCATTATTTGTTCCAATTTTTCTATCAATTGTATTCATATGGTAGAGGCTGGTATGATCATGTAAAAATCTAAATTTGATATCATAGATGGTCCTCTATGGTATCTTTCATTTTCCATTTGTTTGGAGTATTTTTATTATGTTTTGTGAAAGTTACAAAGGTTTTAGTGAAGGTGGGTCTAAACCCTAACCAGGGTTTTCTATTTTAGAATAGAAGCCATAAATTTCTTTCCTACCATTAGATATTTATAAAAAATAAATTGAGAGTCTCTAATTATGTTATATAAATATTCACTAAAGTGATTGCATTTATTATGTGTTTTGTGGAAGATATGGGTGACTATTCTTTGATGACCATTGCATTTAATCCTTGTTTGAAATAAATTAGTTTAATAAGATTACTGAGTTTTAGAGGTTGTATGGTTATCAAAGGCTGATAGGATCATGTTTTAGATTCAATTGGATTATTTTTACTTTGGATATGATTTTTATCATGTATGGTGCATTTATATGACTCTTAAGTGTTTTGGATTAATTTGAGTGCCAGATTAGGGTTTAGGGTTGTTTAGTGGATTAGGGATAATTGTTGGTTTTATAAACTCAATCAAGTGATGTTGTGGCATTGTTATGAATTCCATCATGTTGTTATGTGGTTTCCTTATGCCTTCATAATGTGTATTTATGGGTAGGGAACCTAGA
The DNA here is from genome assembly GCA_018584345.1 of Thuja plicata. Classification (NCBI taxonomy): domain Eukaryota; kingdom Viridiplantae; phylum Streptophyta; class Pinopsida; order Cupressales; family Cupressaceae; genus Thuja; species Thuja plicata. Next base: position 2,664,670 of record MU227366.1, read on the forward strand.
TTAGAGATCCTGTTATTGATGATCATGTCTCAGTCGGTCCTATTTGTCTTATTGTTCATCCTTTTGTGTTGTGATTTTGGGGAAAGGTTATTGCAAACTTAGGAATATCCTAGTTGATACCTCTTGCATGGAACTTGGTTTCTATGTCCTAGCATAGGGGAGTGGACCTCTCTGGATCCACATGGTTGGGTGGTTAATCTTTTTATATTGAGGTATTTTTCGTGGTTCTATGGATGATCCTAGTGCATGCATCTTTCCAAAATTGTAGTTGAAGACTTTTCTATTGTAACATATATCTTGTAATTGATGTAATATGTATTTATATATTTGAGAGCTTCTAAATAGATACATCTATAAATTATCAATGTTTTAATGTGATGTACTTCAATAAGTGTAAGGAATAGGTAGATCTAGGTGAAAGAAAAGGGTTCAGAAGAAGTTATTGTGAAATGATGAAATGAGATAGTATCTTGATTGTAGTATTAAAATGATGGTTATGTTTACTCATTGCCTCTAAAGGTGTATGGAGTACTGAAATACATAGGATAATTCTTTCCTGAATTCTCAAATGAAAAAAAATGATACAAAAGATCTATTTATGTAATGTTAATGATGATTGTATGCAATGAAACCTAACCTGTTGGGAGCACGCTCAGACATACAAACGTTAGAGATAAATATCAAATAACAACATTATACATATATAAAGAATACTACAAAAATAACAAGTGATTCCATTACAACCTCCGATGAGATGAACAAGGGCACCCAAGACCTTGTTGATTTGCTCTTAGAGATTATTGTGGGTGTGCTCTCCCAACACAATAACTTAATCCCACTATTGATTAAAAATGCAAACTAAGAGAGTGAAGAGCTTCAAGAAAAAGTATGAGAAACTTGTCTCAAAGCCATCACAAATGATGTAATGTATGCAAAAGCTACACTAAGATTGATGTGCAAGATGAACAAAAACTAAAAACTAGATTCATTCCATTATCCTAGCATATGATT
>MU227366.1:2687531-2709109 GCA_018584345.1 Thuja plicata
GTGGATTTCAAGCATAAAATCATGGAGGTTTATGGTTCATATTGAGTTCATACTTTCATACTTACATACTTGCATACATTCAAATTTCAATTACATGTCTATTGAATATCATAGCTTCATTGTTAGACTCAATTCTACTACATGTTAGCATTCTGTACTTTATTGATTTCAAGGTTAATTCCTAAATCGAGGTTTGACTAAGGAAAACTCCTCCCCCACAACAAAACAATCTCCTTTTTCTTGTAGGTACAGGTACAAAATAGTGGATTTGAACCCAGATCTAGATACCCTTTTCGACAAACTTTCAGGATCCGCGAACAAAGTCACTTTTGGATCTGTGTAGGTCAGGGTCAACATTATTGGGTTAGGGTTGACATTTGTGGGTCAAGGTCAACCTTTTTCATAAGATGACATTGGAATGAAAAACAATTTATGGGTTTTGTTCGTCTTTGCATTTTGGTTCGGTATCAACTGTCAGTTTTTCCAGAAACAATCTATAGACCTTAGAAAAAAGCATTCTTTGATCTGTAATATTTCAAGGTTAGTGAATTTCTTAGATCTCTTTAATTACAGTCATATATCATTCCTATACATATAAATTATAGAATTTAAGGTATCTCCTTTGTTATTCTCCTTTCCAAATAGTTGATTCATTTGTGCATTAACCCTTCTCTTGGGTTGATCAACTTGGATCTCCCATTTGTGCATTTGGGAATTGAAAAGGAACATCTTATCTTCTCCTTAATCACAATTACAATACATAATCAATTCTTAATAATAAAAAAACAAACAACATCTAAATTCTTTATCTTACACAAGCATACCTGAAAATAAGGGTAATGATGAGAAAAAAGATACATCTAAAGAAAAGGACACAACCAATGAACAAAATGTCATTGATAGAGAACAAAAAGATGAAGATACCACTGAGAAAGATGCACAGATGAAAGATGTTGATGAAGTGCAACAAAAAGAGAAAGATGAGAAAAATAAGACAGTTGATACCATCCTGAAGGACACCAAAGAAGAAGCTGCAGAAACACTGAAGGTTGATAAGGAGACATCCTCAGACAACTGAAAGGAAAACACTGAGCAACAAGAGAAAGGTAAAATGCATCTGAAGCCATCAAGTAACACATTAGACCAAGCAGAGAAGATGGCTACAATTTTACATACAGGTGGATCACAAAAGAAAAAGAATAAAACAAAGAAGAACAAGTTGGAAGTCACACTTGATGAGATAATAGAAATACTAAAATGTGACCCAAATACATTAGATTTTGAATCTCTCCAAGAATATGGAGAAATTTGTCAAAGGAAGTATTTGCAAGAAAATATTAAGAAGAAGCACCAAGATTCATTGGTTCTAGAGAACACAAGGGACATCTTAAGTTAGATTGTTCCCAAAATTGATGTTGATCACAATGCTACCATTCTAGATCAACTTGTCATCCTCACCAAAGCCATCACAACACAAAATGTAGATGCAGAAAAGGCAATTAAGGAGTGAGAAAAACAAAAGTTTCAATACAAATTGACAGAAAAGATCAGCCAAGAAGTGGTAAAAAATAAGGTAAAGCTTATAGAGTTATCAAATGAATTAGATCCAATCATTACTGAAGTTGTTTCCTTAATACAAAAGCTATGCACTTTAGAAAAATGTACAAAGGATAACAATGACAAGATTGCAAAGATCGATTCCGATATGAATGCAAGTGCACAAAGTCTAACCACTAATGGAAATGCAAACAAATTGCATTATGAGAAGATCATTGAGATAAAATAGTTAAGACAAGATTTTTGGGATGTAGAATCACAGTTTAGAGAGGAGGTTATCAAGATATAGTCTCTACTATTACCAAACCTCACACTTCTGTAGACACACCTAAGTTTAGCAATACAACTTATTGCCACCCCTAAGATGTTTGTAGCAGAAAACATCTACAATATGCATGCATAGATCACATTAGAGCATATGGATCTTGAGCATCTCAAGGAGAAATGGGAGAAGATTATGGAGGAAATGAATACCTCACACTCATATTTTTGATAAGCTATAGGTATACACCTTTTCCCTTACTATCAAAAAAGGAGGAAACAAATAATGATGATATATTCAAAAAGGAAAAAAGGGGAAAAGGAAAATATATCACAAAGGAGAAAAGGAAGAGATAGTATAAAGACAAAGTGTACATACATATATACTATACTATACCAACATATGCATAGGGGGAGTCATGAAATGACAGTAATATACAAGGTGTACATACTATAAACTTTGTTAGTATTATGCACATATCATTTTTTGATACTAATGTCAAAGGGGGAGATTGATGACATAAAGTTTTTCCATTAGTATGCAAGGAGAAAATAGTTGTAATGAACCATCAGTTACACTATACTGAAAGTTAGGGTTTTAGTTCAAACTAAAATTGCTAAGCAAGGAGAAACCCGATGACACAGTTTTGTAGTGTAAACTGAAAGTGCAAACCAATCATGATAAAGAGGAACCCGACAGGAGTAAACTAACAGTGGAACCTGATGAGAAGAATACAGTGCAAACTAAGAGAAAAGACAAGAGAGGAACTTGACAGATAGTTCAACAAAGGAACACCAAAAGACAGTCAAACTAATTTCAGAGAAAATCGAGCATCAGACATTGAAAGTCATTTATATCCCAAGAAAAGTGGATCTAACTTCCACATCAAATAAAACAACTATATTCTATTTACAGAGTTTTCATTTGTTTTAAAACAATTACTTAAGGGAAAAACAACATTATTTTAATTGCTTTAATCAGTCTAACTGATTAAAAACATGTAGACTAGGAGATCAAGGTCAAGTTGTAAACCTTTGATCATAGAGTTAAGTTGGAATGCGTGAAACTTAATTAGGTCAATCTATCTTATAAATAGATATTGTAATCATTCATTAACATGGATGATAAGATGATTGTAGCCAATGAGAACATCTATGAATCAGACTAAGAGTTTCAAGAAGCAGAACAACAAAAGATGAATTTGGTTATTAAGAACCAAGAACAGAGGCTACCGAGCAACATAGGTATTAATCAATCACATTAGGTGATACTTTTATACATGTGATTTGTAATGGATCTGTAATCAACTATTTTTAGATTACATACACTCAGGTCAATGAGTGTTTTTTTTTGCATTCTAAAAAGTGTAGAAAATAGAAGAAATCCTTTCAAGAAAGGTGGATTTAACAATCCTATAGTAAATCTCTTAACTGAGTGCACACTAAACAGTGTTGCTAAAGCTCTTAATAGTGTAGACCTTAACCAATCTCCAAATAATACTCCTAACAAGGTAGATCATAAGAAGTGATCAAATTGTAAGCCTTAATTGACCCCGTCCAATCTGCAGATAGTGAAGATTTTGTGGGTGCCATCCCCACCACAGTTTTTACCTTCTAACAGGGGTTTTCTGCATTACCATATCTTGTGTTATGAGTCAATTAATTTCATGAATTTTTCTATGAATGTTTAAATGTTTGTTAAATTTTAAGAATTGATATATCTTACACAAAGATAGTATAGAATAGATGGTTGGTTATACAATTGATTACACAATGGATAAAGGTTAAAAGAGATAAAAAATTTAGAGGTATTGATTTAGCCCTCCCCTCTCAGTACACACTTCCCATTATTTCCAACACCTGCATCAAGCCTTATGTACCACTCTAATTCTTTTCCTTTGAATGAAGCTGCTAACAACCTCACAACAACATTATCTTCTGTTACATGATGTAACACACAAATTTGCAACATCCTGTATATGCTTAACAGGGGTGGTTTAGTCCTCACTTGAGAAATATGGAAATATTTTCAAATAATCCACTGGTATATTATCATGTTGGGTTAAATTCAATGGGTTTCCCTAGTTAAACACAACAAAATGACGTGTCATAGAAATCTACAAAACTAGTCTTCTTGGAACAAAAAAAGTTGGAACAATGAAACTTGATATTGCAGAACATATACTTATTGTATTTTTATTTGGTCTAGAAGGAATTTATTTGGACCTCCTTGTGTAAACAAGAGCTTTTGGTATTCTCTTATCTGATCTCCCTCTTCTTATGGCCGGGGCAGTTCTAAATACTCAAAAGGCCAAGAGTTGCTTCTTGTCTACACTCTTCTCATAAATAACATGCGATGATTTTCTCATTCTAGAACACAAAGTCACTAGATGTGTAACAATTTTGCCTCTTATAGTTCAAATCACTACTTCACACACCAAAAATAGTAGTAAATTCTAAAAATAGAGCTGAAAACAACTCTAGAGTCTCACTAGGCGTGCCAAAAATTGTTATCTCCTAAAGTTGCACCCTTGCCAAGTTGCAAAAAAACTTGGCAACTTAGAGAAACATGGGATATTTATGGGTTTGTGGGTCACCCAAAAGGAAGGAACCTTTGGAGAAGGCTAAATTCCTCTGTTGTCACCTAAAATATGATCTAACAATACTACATCATAGGGAAAAGGGTAAGAAGTAACATAAACTGAAAATGCACAAAACTAAAATGAACTTGAAAGCTTAAAAGAGGTGATACACAAAAGATGAAAAGATCATAATGCCTTAAATAACCAGATTATTAATTAAAAATGATTGAGTTAAGAAATCACACAACCCCCTACTACACATTTGCATAAATCTTTCACTAAAAGGCTCCGAAGTTGGATTTCTTAGAAGACAGTTCACTTCGTAACTAAGACACCTGCACTTCTAGAAACATAATTAATAACCTACAAATGATATTTTTATCTACAAAAGACATTGAAAATGAGACAAAAAATCATAAGGAGTGAAGCATTCACTAGTAATCTTTCATAGAATCACTCAAGCGAACACAAGAAAATAGATGAACATGAGGGAAAAAAAAACTCTAAAATCTTTATCTGCAAATCCTGTCACTCTATGTCATATGCCTGAAACAGTTACAAATGATTCCAAAATATCATGCTAAAGTACTCTAGGAAATCACTAAGATCATCCAAATGCATAATAAAAAATTTGTATAATTAGTTCACAAACTCACTAAGTACCAAACAAGTGATTCTAGTCGGATGCAGAAAAAGGCAAAAATCTAGCACTTAGATCTCCCCCAAAAGTGATCCAAACATGTGAAAAGGTTAAGACTAACCAATTCCTCCATAAAGGAAAGCTAAAACCACTTCAAGATGCTCTCCAAAGTACTTTTAAAAGGTGAAAACAACCTCCTAACTCTTTGGCATTTGTTTTCCAACTGAATCAACTACCCCTATATGCTCTCCAAAAGATAACTCTCATACAAGGATATCTCCTTGAACAAGTCTTCAATGACTACGTCAAATTGCATCTATATGATATTGAGCTAAAGTGATTATACAGATACCCCTTAAGCCAATATTTACATTCAGATTAAATGACAAAATAAAATTGCAATACAAGCCCCCTTTATTTTTTGCACTTAAAAATAAATAATGTACTTGTTAAATCACAAGTTATATGATATTTAAACAAATACATTATCTGGTTGATAATGCAAAAATAAATAAAATAATAAAGGGTAAACAACAATACCATAGGGGTATTATTCTCACAAAAAACATCCCTTCTCCACTCGTTGAAAATAGGGCCTAATAAAACCCTAAAATAAAACATACTTTTCATTACCTCATTTTCAACCTTTCGAACCTCCTAGAGCCACCATGGGTAGGGTTCTATGATTTTGTTTGGAAGGTGTTGAGATTTTTAGTGACCTCTCTCTACATAGAATTCACGATAATCCATTCTCTAGGTGAGTTTTTCTGTTATTTGCGAGGAACAAGTGTATTGCAGATTCAAAATAATTTAGGGTTTTGTTTCATCTTTTCTATGATACCTCACATAACTTTGCAGGAACTTGAAAGTCTCTATTTTTTCCCTTGTGAATTTCTATGGTACGCTATAGAACATCTTGCTTGTAGAGATTTCTTGCAGATTTGAATTTCTAGAGGACCCTTCATAGATTTGGGAATTTTTTAAAACTTTGTAGCTCCTCTTATCCTTGTGCTTTTCTACTTGGTCAATTCTAGCCACAGACTTAATACTTTCATATCCCTTTGAATGATTATGATTTTGAGGGTTTCCACTCTCATTTTCCTTTTTCCTCCATAGCCATGTTTTTCATTTATATGGGTACTAAAAAATGTTAGAATGAATTTAGAATAACTGAGGGGGGGGGGGTGAATTAGTTATCCTTAGGTCTAGATGTACCAAATTAAACTTTATACCACTTTGAACAACTTAGATTTGCTCGGAAGCAATAGCATCAATCAACAATATACATATGTAGTTTTACCATTCAAATGTAATCATCCTGCACAAACTTAACAGTAAAACACAACATAAAAATTCACACAAGTTGACACCAGTATTTAACGTGGAAACCCAATTTGGGAAAAACCACCAATAACATGCTATCAATTTTTCACTCTTCTAAAGTGAGCTTTGTTAGGAGCCAACCCTGTTAAAGGTTACAAAACACATTATGTGACCTAGTTAAAGGATTTAATCACCCTGTCAGGAGTGGCCTTGTTAGAGGACTTAAAACATTCCACCTGAATGTCACCTTTCTCAAAGGATTTATACAATGACTGTTAGGTCAACTTGGTTAAAGGATTTTGACTAATACAATGGTTATAATAATCAGTAGGTGTGATCTAATACATACAACTTACTTTGCAAATCCAGATCCAATTTAGCTCTAATGCTAATTTACTGAGTGGTCTCCATTCTCTTTTCAATCTTCAGATCTGCTTGGAAATTCATCAAGCAATCACTCTCGTAGCTCTCTTCTTCTCTTGTTCAGCCTTCTCTGCTAGATCATTCCAATCAGTCAATTAACTATGCAATCCTCTTGCATACACTTCTTACTTTTTCATATCATGAATAACCCCATGAGGTTATCATATACCTCTTCATCTAGGTCAGATAAATATTTTGCCACTTAATAAAGATCGTAGATCTTAGGTTAGGTCAGATCCAATGGATCTTTCCATATTTACATTTAATTTACTTCTCCAAAGTAATCACTAATTAAATCTTTGATCCATGCATTAATTACGGTTACCCGTGCATTTAAATAGTGTGGACCAATCATGATTATCCTTAATTAACTTTAAATATCCCAATAAAATCAACTATGTCAGCCAGAGATCTCAAATCTCAACAATTACCAAAATATTGCTGCTCGGCCATCACTGTGTTCTTTCGTTCAGTTGTCACTAGTTTCCTCGGCAATTTACTGGCGCCCAGTCATCATAGACTTCACTCGGCATAAACTATTCTTAGTAAACTATCATCAAAAGATAAACAACACATTACTTTTCCAATGTGCCAACAGATCAAGTACCCTTGTGATTACCCATAACTCAACCATTCCACTTGGTCTTCTTGTTAAATCTCCTTCATTAATCAATAGATATGGTACTCAAATAGATAGAAATAGTCTCACCAGTTAAGGTTTGACATCAATGACAAAACAATTTTTTTTTCCATTGTAGCTTTCTAACAATCTCCCTCTTTGGCATTGATGGCAACACTTAAACTTTAAAACAATAATTTTCAACCATAGTTACCATACAATCCAAAAATTCTGCCTATGTTCCTTGATATGAATAAATCTTCATTAATGTCTTTAGCTTCATTCTTAGTCTCATCTTGTAAAACATCTTACCTTCTGTGTCTGTAATCTCACTAAAATCTTTTTGTGTCTGTTCATGTTCATTTATAGACTCCCTCTTTGAGTAAACTCTCCCTTTATCTCTAAGTATAGTAAACATCTCCCTCTTTGACAACAATGCCAAAGATGTTGACATCTTCATCATGCAGATTCTTCTATTCTAAACTATGTATCATGTTGTTCCTGTCATCTTTCTTATGAATGATCCTCTTTTCTATCTTTCTCTATTTTTCACAACTTTAGGCATCATCCTAAAGTGTGACTGCCTGTGCATCAATGTGAAAAATATTCTGAATATAACATTTGATGAAATATTATCATTTCAAACTAATTAGCCTCAGTTAGGGGAATCACCCCTAATTTACCTCGCAGATACTCATGAGAATCCTTGGTTAGTTCCTTTGTAAATATGTCTGCTAACTGTTCCTTAGTATTCACATATTCCAGTATCACTTCCTTCTTCTGAACTAGCTCCCTCAAGTAATGATACTTGATAGCTATATGCTTTGTTTTAGAGTGCATCACAGGGTTCTTAGAAATATTAATGGCACTCATTTTATCACAATATATAAAAAATGGTTCTGTGATCTCTTCTTTCATACCTTTCAGTAGTATCTTCAACCACACAATATTAGAACAATTAACTGTTGCTGCTACATACTCAGCTTCAGTTATAGATTGTGAGGTACAATTTTGTTTCTTTCTTGTCCATGAAACTAATCTTTTTCCTAAAAGAAATCCTCCTCCTATGGTGCTTTTCCTATCATCAACATTTTCAGCCCAATCAGAATCAGTATAAACTCTAAGTTCAAACTTGCCATTCTTTTTTGTAATACAAACCATAGTCATCTATTCCTTTCAAATATCTAAGAATTCTTTTTACCGGCATCATATGTGTTTCCTTGGGATTGGTAGAAAATATTGCAACAATACCAACAACCAGTGCAATATCAGGTCTATTGTGCACAACATATTGTAGCTTTCCAATCATTGATCTGTAAAGGGTTTGATTTACTTCTTTTGTATCATCATTTTTTGTTAACTTTTGTCCAGTAGCCATGGGTGTACTCACTAGTTTTCAATATTCCATTCCAAAAAATTTTAGTATCTCCTTGACATATTTTGATTGTGTAATATAGATACCATTCTTCATCTGATATACTTGTAAGCCAAATTTTTTTTTTATCTCACCAAACATAGACATCTCAAATTCAATTTGCATCTCATTTTCAAATGCTTGGCATAACACATCTTGTCTGCTAAATATAATGTCATCAACAAAAATTTCAGCCAATAAAGTACCTTTACTTTTCTCTGTATTCAAATATAGATTGTTTTTGTCATTGGTTCTTGAAAATCCAATCTTTATTAGATAATTGTGCAATCTCTCATACCATGCTCTTGGTGCTTGCTTTAGTCCATATAGTTCCTTGTGTAATCTGCAAACCATGTTCTTCTTGCTTGGGTCAATAAATCCATCAACTTGTTTAATGTAAACTTCTTCTTCTAATATCCCATTTAGAAATGCTGACTTTACATCCATTTGATAGACTAAAAAACCTTTGTAGGTTGCATATGCAAGTAATTCTCTTACTCCTTCCAATCTTGCAACTGGGGTGAATGTTTCTCCATAATCAATTCCTTCCTCTTGTGCATAACCTTTGCATACCAGTCTAGATTTGTTTCATGTTACCTCTCCATGTTCATTCATCTTATTTATGAATACCCACTTAGTACCAATTACATTTTTTTCATTTAGCCTAGGTACAAGTGTCCAAGTCTTATTCTTCTCAATATGTTCAATTTATTCATTCATGGCTTGTATCCAATCTTCATTGTCTAAGGCATCTTTTACTATTTTAGGCTCAAAATCACATAATAATCATGTATTGTCTCTCAACTTACTTCTTGTCATAAATGCAAAATTCTTTGATCCTATTATTTGATCAGGTTTATGGTGCCTCCTTAAATACTTTTCTAGAGTAGGTTCTTTTTCTGCTTCAGATTGATCATTCATGTTCAATTCAGGTAGATTATGTGACTCGACATCTCCATCAGATAGCTCAGAAATTACCTCATGTTTCCTGATAGCTTCATTCTGTGACTCGGTAGGTGCTAGATGTTGCTCAACAACCTCTTTCTCAGGTTCAGGTAATTCACTAGAATCTTCCTCATCCATATAGATGAATGATTTGTAACTTTCAGGTTCTTGTGTGCTTTCAGCTTCACTTCTTTCTGCATATTCATCAATTCTAACATTTGCACTTTCCACAATTTTGTTAGTGTTAGAATTCAAACACTTGTATGCTTTGCTTTTAGTTGAATAACCAAGAAATATGCCTTCTTCACCTTTAGCATCAAGTTTTCCATTTCTATTATCCTTCAGTATGAAACATTTGCTTCCAAAAAAATTGAAATATTTTACATTAGGTGCATACCCATACCATAGCTCATAAGGTGTAGCATTAGTACCTTTCTTAACTTGTACTCTATTCAGGGTATAGAGTGTTGTACTTATAGATTCTCTCCAATATTTCTGTGCAATATTTCTCTCCATCATTAGTGTTCTTGCATAGTCCATGATAGATATTTTTCTTCTCTCAACAATACCATTTTGTGGTGGTGTCCTAGGCTTGGACATCTATCTTTTTATCCCTCGGTCATTGCAGAACCTATTAAAATCATTAGAAATAAACTCACCTCCTCTGTCAGATCTTAAACATTTTAGGCTTTTACCTGTCTCCTTTTCAACTTTTTCCAAGTACCACTTAAATAACTGGAATGCATCAGATTTTTCTTTAAGAAACATAACAGTCATCATTTTTGAGTAATCATCAACAAATAGAATAAAGTATCTATCTCCACAATAACTTTTCTCACCAATGGGACCACAAATGTCAGTATGAACCAATTCTAGAATTCCCTTAGAAGTATGAGTCTTTCTTTTGAAACTAGATTTAGTCAATTTTCCTAATTGACATTGCTTACACATTGCATTTTCAGGTTTCTTCAACTTAGGTAGCCCTCTAACCTTTTTCAATTTAATTATGCTTACCAAGTTATCAAATTTTACATGACACAACCTTCTATTCCATAAACAAACATCATTATATTGTGCAAACAAGCATGTCTCATCAGCTAAGTCCAGATAGAACAAGTTACCTTTTGTTTGCTCACCACTTCCAACTAATTCTCCAGTGGCATCATAGATCTTTTCCTTCTTGTGATGGAATTCAACTCTGTAACCAGAAGTATTCACCTGTGCAACACTCAATAGATTATAGTTAAGGTCATCAACCCAGTATACATTATCACATTTGATCTTGTCAGTCAAGTTAATTGATCCTTTCCCTTTAACAAGACATGGTGCATCATTACCAAATTTAACATAACCACCTTTACACTGATCTAAGGTTTCAAATTTATCTTTATCACCAGTCATGTGATGTGAACAACCACTTTCAATAATCCAATGGTCACCTTTACTTATATAAGAAATTAGTGTAGTTTTCTCATCATCATCAGAATCATCTTTCATAGAAACATAGACAACCTCTATATCATTTTTATCAGTATTGTCAGATTCACTATCAGAAGCTTCTTCAGCTATATAACAAGATTTCTTACCTTTGTCTTTGTAATCTTTATACTTTCTAAAGTCTCGGTCATCCTTTCTATATTTTTTCTTGTTGTCCCTTCTTTCATCTTTGTCATTCTTATCAGGACATCTTGCAGCAATATGACCAACTTTGTTACATGAAAAACAAATGATAGGAAGTTTACCTTTGAATTTTCCTTTTCTTCTAGATAGTCTTTTTTCCATGAGTGCTTCAAGTTCTTCCAGATCATCATCTGTGGTGTCGCTGTCACTGCTCACACATTTCTTTCCTTTCTTTGATTTGTTAAGGACCAACTAAGATCTGAATGCAAATTCAATAGCTTGTGGAGTGTAGTTATCAAAATTTGACATCTCAAATGCAGTGAGTCTGCCTACCATACCTTCCAAAGTCAAATTATTATAAGGAGTACATCTTAACACTTGAATTGTAGAGACTCTGATAGCATATACAGGAAGAAGAGTTCTTAGTACCTTGCTCATAATGGTGTTATCATCAATGGTTCCCTTAGCTCCTCTAATAGCATTTACAACTTCCTTTATCCTACTATAATATTGAACTATATTTTATCCTTCTTGCATTTTCATACTTACCTCTTAAATTTTAGATTTGGCTCTCAGTACATTTGTATCACCTCCATAGATGGTTTCAAGGGAATCCCACATTTGATTTGTAGTTGTACAATTATTTATGTCTTCAAACTCATGATAGTTCAGAGATGATGCAATCTCCAACATTGCTTGATTGTGTTCCTACTTTTCTCTTAAATGTGCTGTTGTGGTAGGTGCAATGGGGGATACATAACCATGTTCAACATATTTCTTACCAGAATTGCCAATACCAGCTAGATGTAATTTCATCAAACTTTTCCATGCAGGGAAATTATCTTTGTTCAACTTTGGTACCTCCTTTTTATACATCTTGATCTTTTGCTCCAAGTACCTTCAAACTATTTTCAAGAGACCAAAGCTCTGATACCAATTGTTAGAATGAATTAAGAATAACTAAGGGGGGGTGAATTAGTTATCCTCAGGTCTAGATGTACCAAATTAAACTTTATACCACTTTGAACAACTCAGATTTGCTCGACAACAATAACATAAATAAACAACATACATATGCAGTTTTACTATTCAAATATAAACAACTTGCAGAAAATTAATAGTAAAACACAACATAAACATTCACACAAGTTGACACTAGTATTTAACATGGAAACCCAATTTGGGAAAAACCACCAATAATATGCTATCAAGTTTTCACTCTTCTGAAGTGAGCTCTGTTAGGAGCCAACCCTATTAAAGGTTACAAAGCACATTGCTAAATGTGACTTGGTTAAAGGATTTAATAACCCTGTCAGGAGTGGCCTTGTTAGAGGAATTAGAACATTCCACCTGAATGTCACAATGGTTAGAAAGTAATAAGTAGGTGTGATCTAATACATACATCTTACTTTGCAAATCCAAATCCAATTCAACTCTAATGCTAATTTACTGAGTGACCTCCATTCTGTTTTCAATCTTCAGATCTGCTTGGAAATTAGTCAAGAAATCACTCTCACAGCTCTCTATTTCTCTTGTTCAACCTTCTCTGCTAGATCATGCCAATTAGTCAATTAACTATGCAATTCTCTTTCATACACTTCTTAATTTTTCACATCATGAATAACCCCTTGAGGTTATCATATACCTCTGCATCTAGGTTAGATAAATCTTTTTCCTCTTAATCAAGATCATAGAACTTAGGTTAGGTTAGATCCAATGGATCTTTCCATCTTTACATTTAATTTACTTCTCCAAAGAAATCACTAATTAAATCTTTGATCCATGCATTAATTACAGTTACCCATGCATTTAAATAGTGTGGACCAATTATTCTTATCCTTAATTAACTTTACATATCCTAATAAAATCAACTATGTCGGCCATAGATCTCAAATCTCAACAATTACCAAAATACTGCTTCTCGGCCAACACTGTGTTCTTTTGCTCAGTAGTCACTGGTTTCCTCAGCAATTTACTGGTGTTCAGTCATCACAAACTTCGCTCAACATAAAATATTTTCAGTAAACTATCATCAAAAGATAAACAACACATTACTTTGCCAATTTTCCAACTGATCAAGTACCCTTGTGATTACCCATAACTCAACCATTCCACTTGGTCTTCTTGTTAAATCTCCTTCATCAATCAATAGATATGGCACTAAAATAGATAGAAATAGTCTCACTAGTTAAGGTTTGACATCAATGAAAAAATAATAGTTTTTTCCATTGTAGCTTTCCAAAAAAAAAATATGCCACACTCCAGACTAATACGTTTCCTTTGCCCATTTCTAAAAGATTATTGGTCGTGGATTTAAAAACTAGAGTTAGAAAATTTTTTGGTAGATTTTACCATGTGGACCATTGATATATCTTTGTAAAATTTTTTGGGTATTGATATCTTCATTTCATACCCTTGTGATTAGATTCAAACCCTCAAACAGTATGAAATCTATGTCTCTTATATCAACAATGAAATATTTTCTCCTTTTGATTTACGTAGGCAATAATGAGGCAATAGGTTAGTAAAAAAATATTTCTTTGCAAAAATTCCACCCCCTTTGGCTATAACTTAGTCCTAAAATTATAATATATAATATCCATTAAAATATTCCTTGTACACAAGAATAATTTATTTATGTATCTTTTACCAACATATCGTTAACATACCCGATTATGAAATTTGATGCTTCTGTATATCATAGTTGTTGATCACTTCTACTGTGCTTGAAGATTATTTATATAATAACCACATAAGCATGTTGATTCTTTTAAATATTTAGATGATGATCAAATTAGGGCATTTTTAGTGTCTTGTCCCTTAAAACATCTCATGCTTTTATTGCCATGTTTTCACAAATGTATTCTATACAATTGGCATGATATGATGTTGAGCATATATTGTTGTATGTCTGTAACAACATAATATATCTACTATGACACAAACTATTATTTTCTCTATTTCTTTACTCCACCATGCAACATATATGTTGTAACTCTTTTCTTTCATTTCATGTATGCTCTTCTGACACAACATTGATGCATTTCTCCCTCTGTGAAGTCACTATCATTTTTTCTTTGCAATCATTTGTACCCATTTTTTGTACCGTGGCATCTTTTTTCCTGATAATAATGAAATTTCTTGATATAGTAGTTGTACCACTGAGGGTTACTGTATTTGAATTCATGGTTTTCATTTCATAACCATATGTAACTGCATTTTTCTGGTCATTTGTTTCATGTCGGCATACTCCCCATTGTTGTTCATGAATTTAAAACATTCCTCAACATATCTCTATTTTTATGTTGTTCATTTCTTTTTCAATGAGAAGCATTTCTTTTTCTAGTGAGAAGTAGAACATCACTTCTTTGTAACATTTCATTTTTGCCTTCAAGTATTTCTTGTCCTTTGAGAAGAAATGGTGTGACTATGTTGATTAATGGAAAACATTAGTCCTTAATGTTTTAAAACAAAGTTCCTCAACTCACCTGTGGCTTCTTTATATTCTTGTTATCTGCATTGAAGATCTCATTTTGATCTTTTGACATACTTGATACCATAGTTGATGTTTAAACTACAGATGTATATGCTTCACTATTCCTTTATTTTCTTAATGAAAGAAACCCAGAAAACCATTTTGGGCATCCCGTAGCTTCATTTGTTCTATTTATGATGCATCCTTTCTTGATTTGAAGTTATTTCATGTGTTACTCTGATTTTACCTTCCATGGTTCAAATTTATTGTCAGTAATAATGGTAAATATGGAATAAATATCATGTCATTTGACTTAAATGATCAATGTTGATGATTAATTTTGTATTTTTTTATTGCCATTGTATATTTCCTTGTATCTCTATTCTTGGATGACATCTATGCTCATATTATTTGATGTTCCTTCATAATCTACTTATGATTGTAGATTCTTCCACACTTCATGTTATATATTTCTTTCTCATGTAGTAGCAATCATCTGAATTGTTAATCTATTCTTAATATGCTATTAGAAGTATGTGCTTTTTTGTTCATGCTGCTCTAGCTAAAAACACATATTTCTAGTCATTTAATGAAATTGCTACTCTTTCATAGAATATAGCTGATGTAAATGCCCTTTTTAAAGCATTATTTAGTCCCTATCTGATTGTTCATATTCCTTTATAACCAATTATAAGTTCATGACCACTTTTAGCATGGGTATTTGATATGACATCATTACTTTTTGCACTATCATTTTCCTTTTCTGAAAATTCTTCCTAAAAGTTTGAATGTTGATTCTGATCTCATTGTTGCTACCTTCAGTTGTTATTTTGGCTTGGAAATTTTATCTTAATTGCATTAATATTTTTCTTTCTTATATGTGGTCTTATGTTCATCTTCTTGTATTTATAGATTCAACCTCTTCCTTACCTATACTTTGAAGATTCACCATTTTATTTGTACTTATTGCTAATTGTAATAAAGATAAAGGTTTCATGAATTCACATGGCCCTTTGATGCTTAAATTCTAATTATGAATAATTATTTCATATCTTTGTCTCTCATTAACAAGTTGGGCTCAATCCTTTTGGGGGCCACATTTTCTCCACTTGTTAACAAAAAACACCTGACACTGCACATAAAATAAACATGTTATAAAAAGATGTACATCTCTACATATGACTCCTAATGGCTTTCCATTCTTGCTCAATGCACACTAATATAAATTTTTATATGTATAGGTAGATGACATGTATGGTTTATAATAATTCATTTCTTAGATCTTCATGATCTAACACATTTCTATAACTAATGCAGGAAACAAGGAAGACTCAAGAGGGTTAGGGAGCATAAAAGGACAAACGATATCAAAGAATCAACAAAATAGGGCAACCCTGACTAGTCATGTAGGCAATGATTGGTTACCCTCTTTAAATGATTTATCTTTCATTTAATTAATCATGTACACATTGTTCTTAATGTGTATTGAATAATAAAATGTCAGTCTCGCGGCTTGTGCAGTGAGACAACATGTACATTTTTAAAATAAAAGATTACTTTTTTGAACAAAACAAATTTGTAAAATCTCTCTTTCTATTTTCCATGCATTTGTTATATTTTATTTTGAACATCTTGCAATCTCTTTAAGCTTAATCACTTGAATGGCGTGTATGTGATAAAGAAAAAATAACCTTTTCTTTTGAAATGTATATGGCTCTACCTGAATTGAGCTATGAGTGAAATTATGGTAACAATTACTTATAAAGTCTTTTCTGAAATTGTGAAGGTGGTACATTCGTCATAGCTCTATACTTAGTGTACAAAATGGTTAGGGAAAACATGTAGTTTGATTTGTGTGGTTTGTTGTTAGAAAATGTGCTTGGAAATACCAAAATGTTAGTTGATGAAGGTTATGCATTTTGGTTTGGATCTATTTTTAAGTGCTTGGTATTTTAATTTTTGAGATCATTTCCCTATAGAGAGAACATGGATTGGTTTCTTGACATCCCTATCAAATTATTTTTTACAGGTACTTGGAAAGTTTGAAGGATAGTGTGGATGAATGCAAAGATTATTTTCTATCTTTGTAGATGAATTTTATGCTCCAATATAGTCATTTCTAGTGCTATGCCTATTGGATATATTGAGGAGGGATCCTCATTTGCTAAAAAGGAATCAGAGATTGTTCTTGACAGTTCCCCTCCAGAACCTAAGAAAATAAAAACTAGTGTAAAAGGAAAGGAAATTGTCACTTTATTAGAGGAAGAAGGAGAATTATACACAATCAATGAAATGAGGTTTTCTTGCTCCTCTGGTAGCAAGATTAAAATTGATGATGTGTTATTGGACCATTTTCTGAGTAAAGGTATTGTTGTCTCTATTATTTCTAAGGTTTCACCAGTTGATTTGTTGAAGATTGTTGAGGAAAGGTTTCTACAATAATGTTCTGAAGGTCAGAAGTTAAGGAATGTAATTAAGAGAAAAATGTGCTAATGATGAACATAGGTTATCTATATATATATTGGTGAGACAAAATAATTCTTGAAAGAGATATTTGATATGTACCGATATTATCTCTAGTGTCCTACAACTATTGATAATTTTAGAAGCAAAATTGATAGCATTGAATCAGATTTCAATAACATTAGAAAGAATTATGATTTCTTCATGGATAAAGATGTGAAATAGAGAATAAAATATGTTGGGTTTCAAGTTGAGTTGTTGCGTGTTTAGAGACAGAGGGAGAATTTAGTAAAAAATTTCTGGTTGGTGAAGGATATAGTTGAGGTTCAGTTAGAACATCTTTCACAAATCCTTTCTGATGTAGAGGAATGTGTATGCCAGTACCAGTCTCCTTATAGGTAGTCATCTTGTGATTCATTGGTTCTACATGACAATTTGTGTGTAAGGATTGGATTTTTTGTAGAGGATTGGAAGTGAAGCCTTCCAATTATCAAAAAAAGGTACAAGATTTTTTTTGCAAAATCTACTATTTTTATCCAACCTGTTATGATATTTTTACGTTTTCCATTGTTGGTAAAAAAAAATAAGAAAATGAAGATAAATAAGAACTAAAAATAAAATTACTTAACTCAGGGGGAGTTTTTGGCTTTTGGATGCTTTGAACAATTTTAGTGTCTTTCTATTTTTTTTTCTATCAATGCAAAAGGGGGAGATTGTTAAGATGTTATTTTTGTTGGCATTTTCATTGATGTCAACACTGGTATAGTAGTTTGTTGTTCTTTGGGTGTTGAACAAAATTGATTTTTTTATGCAGTTTTGTATAACATTGGATGTTGTAGATTGTTCGGTAATAATGATATATCTTTTTGGTACTTCTAATGTGTTTAGTGAATGAAGTTAGGGTGGCCTTTGTGCTCATATTTTCTTCTAGATATCCTTGGTATTTGGTCATTCATGCAATATATTAGGATTTTTGGTATAAAATTTGGAATCCATTTTTGTTCCATTGCTTCTCAGTGTTATCTTTTGGTTAGTTTAGAAATTTTTTATGATCAAGGCATGGTCTTGGTTGTGACATTCCCATTGGTCCTAGAACATATTTATCTTTTAGTTATTAAGATATGAAACATAGTTATCTTGTTAGGATTAAGTAATACTGAGAGGGGGGTGAATCAATATTACAAAAATTTAAACATGAACTTAATAAATTTCAACTTAACCAGATAAATACCGAAATGAAAAGAACATAAATTCAAAACACACAACTCATAACACCATGAATTTGTTGTTGATAAAACATTGGCCAAGAGGAAACCCCGATGGGGATGGTACCCAAAAATATGCACTAAATTATATTGTCCCTATTAGGAGACCTAGCCCTGTTAGGATTTGATTATTACATTAGTACATTTCCTTGTTAGAGGAATACAAAAACATGTTAAAGGTATACTGAGCTCACTGCTCATACAATCATAAATATGATTTTGTTACAATTCTTTATCAAGAATGAACAATACAAGCATATGATATGCTTAGGTAGTTCCAGTTTTATCTCGCATCACCATCTGTCTGATTCTAACATATTCATTCATTTATTCACATCACATCTATACAATCTCATCCATACACATTCTCACACATACTCATACTTCGCTCCCAAAATCTCTTCACACACACACACACACACACACACATATCTTATTACATTACCCAGTCGACTTCCAATTAAATCACAAAATAGAATTAATACTTTTACAAAAATTAATTACCAAGTCAATGACCATACACTATCAAAACATAGGTAATCCATAATCTGAATCCAACATAGCATATTTGGACTTTGCGTTATACTCCCTCAATCATCACAACCTTTCATCTGCACTGTATCACTGTTACTCTGTCTTTGCATGTCTTCAACTATTTGTATCTTACTGTGATCAACACCAAAACATAAGAAACCTTAACAAAAGGACACACATATCCCAAAACAGCTTCTCCTAAGCTCACATATCTCCATCCATCATATACTTTCTTCGTTAACCAAAACTGTACTACTCTACTATATAATTTTTCTTTCTGTACTTAGTCATTTTGCAATCATTAACTCCAAAAATATTTTTCACTCTAAGAGACCTTCCATACCAGGTGTGTTTCTATAAATGAAAACCCTCAAGTGTTCCAGGACACTCATGAATAAACCACTTTCCAACAATCTCTCCCTTTGGCATTGATGGTGACACTTAGTGAAAAATAACTAAGTGTCAATACCAAAAGAATATACATTGTCCTTCTTTATATCCTCTACATATTTTCTTCTCCTCTATTTCTTCTCTGTAAATTTTTCATATCTTCTCTTCTCCCCCTTTGACATCAAATACAAAGGTATACAAAAATGTAGAATACATAACAAAATTGTGCCACTGCTTACCAAAAATTATACCATCTTTAACACATCTTGGAATGAGCTCTGCAAGATCTTCACTTCCTCTGACCAAGTATTCACCAGTATCTGACTCACATGAATCAACCCATTCTATGAAAAAAAAGATGTCTCTGCTGCCTTTATCTTGGTAGACATATGTTTGGTGAGGTCCTATGTTGTCTTCTCCATGTCAGAAAGATTTGTCTCAAGAATTGATAACTTAGGAGTGATTAAACTCTTCAGCATACCAAGTCTTCCAACAAATCTCCCTTTCTCTGTATCCAAACACTTAGTTTGTCCAATATCCTAGACACTTCTCTATCTAACTCCAATATAGAGTGTGAAGAGATCTCACAAATGTCCATCATCTTGTCCAAATTTAGTCTTTCCTTTGCTATTATTTCCTTAATGTTTTTGATGTGTCTGACAAGATTTATACAGTAACTGTATAACTTCTTTCCATGTGATACACAACTCCTTGCCTCAAATATGGTTTTGTTTAATATGCCAAAGTCCCATGAGATAGAATTGCATATTTCCTCCAAATTATTCATGAGGTACTTATTCTCTACTTTCTCTTCAATGATCATCTCCAAGGACTCATATTGACTGTCAAAGTCATCCAATACTTTGTTCAAGTTCTTTGCACTGTCCTTTGATTGGAAAGAAAAAGGTATAGGTAGGATTTTTTTAACAGTATCAAATGCTCTTTCCATTACCCTTTGTAGGATTTGAGAAACACAAATCCACAGAATGCCAAGAACACCTACATGCAAAATACTTGAAGCTGAAACAAAACCTGTGAAAGAGAGGCAAGGGTTTGGAAAATCTCAACAGAGTGAGAGAGAATTATTATTTCCGAAAAAAGTAAGTACAATAATTACAAAAGTGGCTTATAAGGTGAGAAACCCTAAAGCTAGAGAAAGCTAGGTTTGTGTAATTAATAATTAATAAAACATATTAATTATTATGCACCTACAAATGACAAGCTTAAGAGAATAGAATAATAGTTGGCTTTAATAATTAAACCGAAGTGATTTAATTATAAAGGCAAATGCACTATTACTCTAACACCCCCGCTTAAGCGAAGCTTAGGAGGAAACTAACCTAGCACAGCTATGAAAGCAAAAGAAATGGCTCCCAGCAACAAGGCCTGATTAGGTACCCAACAACAAACAAATCTCTGTAAATCGGGGAAATAGAGAAAACCCAGTGGGAAAAACCCTACCCCAAAAAGAGATACAACAACATGCTGAAAAAACATGAAGGAAGGAAGGCCTCAACAAGACCCCCCAAGGACAACTTTCGTCACCCCAAGCATAGAACGCAACTAAAGATAGTGCGGAGATGCAAAGGGTTTGGTGAAGATGTCAGCAACGTGCGCGTTAGTGGGAATGTACTCCAAAGTGAGAACACCATCCTGAATCTGCTGACGGATGAAATGCATATGAAGCTCAATGTGTTTAGTGCATTGATGCTCCATTGGGTTGTGGGAAATGTGAATAGCACTCTGATTATCACACCAAAGAATAGTGGGACGATCAGGAGGAAATCCAAACTCAGTCATCAACTGCCGAAGCCATAAAATCTCCTAACTAGCATGCACTGCCTCTCTATACTCAGCCTCTATAGATGAAAGTGCTTGAGCATTCTGCTTCTTGCATGACCATGTGATAGGACCAGAGCCAAGACAAAAAACAAAGCCAGAATTAGACTTCTGATCATCAACATCACCAGCCCAATCTGAGTCAGTGTAGCCAACAATGTGAGGAGCCCCTGATGTGTAGTGAATGCCATACATAAGTGTGCCCTGAATGTATCTCAAAATATGCTT
>MU227366.1:2724060-2741503 GCA_018584345.1 Thuja plicata
TTATCCATATAAGGGTGAATGGGTTGGATTTGATTTTTGATTTAAAACTATACAATTAATTGATTAAAATTAATTATATAATTTTGATTGATCCCTTTTAGGCTTGAATTTGATTATTTGATTTCATTATTATTTAATCCTTTGATTATAATTTTATTTTGTCCAATTTGCTTGATTTTAGTCCATTTAATTGGTTTTGATCCATTTTGATGCATTTTGATGAGATTTAGGGCAATTGGCTGAGATTTGCAAATTTGGATGTTTAAGAGACACCTGGTTAATTTTAGGTGTCTACTATACCTCTAGTATGTTCTTCCCTTATCTTTGCTGACTTCTCTTCATAGGTACCCCATCTTTCTTTGGATGGATCAATTTATGAGGATAGAATGTGTTCAACTTGCATAGTCAAGACCTCAGAACTAAATTCATATACTAGGGGATAACACCACTTCTTCCTAGGTTGCACTGTCTCAAAGAAAACATAATCAATTTCAACCATGAAACATATTAAATCTTTGTACTTCTCTACCAATTCTTCAGGAATCCTCTCTCTTTCCTTCATCATTTTTTGCAAGATTTTGATCATCACAAATAACTCACCATCAACCCATGTGCTACTCTGTCTTCTATAGCTCTATGTGATTTGTATTCTAGTGGGTTCACTATCCTTCCAAGCTCTAGGGTGCATACTAGGGAATTTATGCACACTATGAATATACATGTGTATTAATAGAGACCCAAACCTAAATTCCTTTGACTTATCCTTCTTGATTTACCTCACATTTTCCAAGAGCTGTATAGCAAGTACTTTGCAAAGCTTATACCTAACATTTTCCTTAACCATTTTATATGCCATCAAAATCACTCCTGCTTATGTTGAGTTAGGTCGGCTTCTGTAATGAAGTTTATATCATTGAAATCAATCTAACATCTTGTTGAAATATATCATTAAATGTCATCACTCTCTTATCCCATCATGACTGCGTTAGGGTTTCCACCATTTTCTTTGTTCTTCTCTCCAATAGGAATGCCACCAGAGTTATCCAAACCTGTTATACCATGAATTAATTCACTACAAATATTCATAGGCTGATCTCCAAGCCAAATGAACTAATTGTGAACTATGCTCAGAATGATCTTAATCCATTCATCTTCATTGAATTCATAAAGTTTAGTCATCCACATGATACTAAGGTTCTCAAGATGTGCGAACTCATCTTTCATCTTACCATATACTCCAATCACGTCTTTCATCTATTTATAGATCTCATACTCTCCCAAAGACTCATACTTATAGTGAATGTAATCCCTGATATCTTCAACATGTAGAAAATCATAGGGTGTTTGTGAAAACACACCTTCGGGATCATGCTCAGTTGATTTGTATGTGTGTTTCTTAAACTTATATCTAGGCCTTTCAGCGACATCAAAAATCAATGAAGTATCCATAACCAAAGCTTCAAAAAAGATCTAAATACCTTTTATCTTCTGATTTGTGAGTTTTTGATTTGATCAAATGCTCAATGCACTTGCTTCTTTTCTTCTTTTGCTCTTAAATCTATTCTCCTTAGGCTCTGTTCTTTGAATAATGTATAGAAAAGTTTTTTTGATTGACCTTATACTTCATTATCTAAAGAAATGACATAGTTCCCAATAAACTCATCTCTACACATAATCCAGTCAATTATCAGTCTAGAAATAATAGAGATATAGATTTGTAAAACCATGCAATCATAGATATATGTTCCACAACATCTCCACATACTCTCACTAAGCTCGCAAGAGCTTACTCCTCATAATTAGGGGCTGGATAGATTTGTGAATTTTTCTTCCAATGCTCCCCCTAAGGCCATGCTTGGACATCTAGGTTGATGTAGCAATGTTAGCATCATGCAAAGGCTCAGTAGCATATACTCGATGAACTATAACTGATTGAATGTTTGAAGATGTTAAGTTGATGATCACAGAGACACAGAAAGTTAATACAAGACATTAAATCAGTTAATGTATTGTATTGTCAATGATGTCAACTTGATATAAGCTATATGATCATGTACATACTGCTAAATACTTCAAAGAACCAATGAATAAAAGGATGTGCTATCATTAATGCATAAAAGTTAATTATTCACAAAGTGACTGTATACACCGATGAAATGCATACTGACAGATAGAACCAACTAGAGAAAAGTCACAGTGTTACCTGATGAGAAAAAGCATAGCATTACCGATGACAAAATTCACAGTGTTACCCAACGAGAAAAAGGACAACATTATCGATGAGAAAAGTCATAGTGTTACTTGACGAGAAAAAGAACAGTGTAACCCAAAATACAGAATTACAGTGTTGCCCGACGGATGGAGATCGTGAAGACAACTAAAGTCTCACCGATGGAACAGTCAATTGTCACTGATGACTAACTGAATTATTGATCGATAGAACAAATAGTTTAGAAATTGCAAAAGGCTTAGCTATCAAGAGATAAATATAGACTTAACTGGTACTTATCATTGTTTTAATTGACAAGGTAAAGCCATAGATAAGTAAAGGATTTAAAGCTATTTTGTCCAGTTGACAAGAATAGCTCTATGAGATAAAACAAGAGTTTTTCTTTAAATCGAATTGGCGAGAATTGTGGATCACACTAAGATCAAGAAAGCCAAGAAATAGTGAAATCATGTCTATATAAGAGACAAGCTAATTCAATGTGAATTAGGGGAGTGACAAGAGAATAGATGCTGAAGAGATTCTGAAGGAGAAGAAATTCTTCATTCAGACCTAATCAATCAAGCTAAGGAAAGAGCTAAATTATGCAGACACCGATGAACAGTGATACAACATCACATAGCAGAACAGTGTGGAGCAAAGGTATTGAATTGATAACATTGATTAGAAAGGTAATGCACTTACAATAGATCTGAAAATCTGCAATTCTAGTTGTATATGTGAATAGATCAATTTACTGTTTCAATTTAACCATTGAAGCATCAAGTCTCTTAACCGAACAGGACTTAAAAGTATTTTCTAATTGAGATACATCCCAAGGAGTATCAAAAATTTTGATCATACAAAGTAGCATTGGATATGTCCGATACCTATTAACAAGCCAAGTGAGTGTTTGATCATGGATGGTAGCATTAGATGCCAGATACTAAGTGACAAGCTATTTATTTAAATCCTCTAACACCTAGCAGTGTGTTTGTAACCTTTAACAGGGTTTTCTCTTCACTGAGCTCACTTCAGAAGAGTGAGAGTTTGGGTTACCGGTCCCATTGGTTTTTCCCTTAACAGGGTTTCCACATTAAAAATCCATGTGTTAATGTGTTTATGATTCATTACTTTATTATTTTGCATTTCACATAAGTAAATATGGATTGATCGGTATACACTAGTTATTTATTATATTTCGGTAAATAGAAAGACTGCTAATCGGTAAAAGTAATAATAAGGTTTGAAAGAGAAATCTGTGTAGTATTTATTTGTTATTAATATTTCAAGGCAATCATCTTAAAGGAAAGAAGATAAATAGAGGCTTATAAATGTGGCCTAATAAGTTTTTGGGTTGATTTAAGGATTAATTTTTGAGGCCATTGATTCACCCCCCTTCTCAGTTATTCTAACACTACTAAATCTCCCTGAACCAATACCTCACTTGCTTCTTTTACCTTCCATACCTTACCACTATTTTCATCTTCTAGATTTCTGAAATGACTCTTGAATTCATCCATATATTTTGCAAGAATCTTACCAGTATCACCAATGTTTTTTATAACCATAGACGTTGGTCTTCTTCTGTTATCAGTTCCATTATATCTACAAAAATTTGCAATGTGTCCTGGATTATGATATTTTTAGCATGTGAGAGGTGGTCTATTCTGATTAACCTACAACTTACAATACCTTGAAATGTGCCCAAAGTTATTGCATTTGTAACAAGTGATCTTAGCTACTGTTTCTTCCCTAATGTAATCTTGTTTGATTCTTGATTGATTGGGTTTCTTGCATTCTGCTTTCTTATATCTATATGCATGACAATTTTTGCAATAGCCATCACAATATCTATAAGGAATTTTACTTATGCAATCTTTCTTCACGTGTCCAATATTGTTACATCCAAAACATCTACCTCTGGAAGTTCTGATATGATCTTTAGGTGTGATCTATAACAACAAACAAAGATGATAACAACACGGAAGAAACACAATGAAATAAATGACATACACATTAAATACAACTCAAAAATAGATTACAAATCTCAAGGGTTCCTTGACATAGATTTAATTAAGCAAACTAATCTATGGAGGACAATTAAAAGAACTAACATAAAAGATATATCAACTGAAAACAATAATATCCATCTCATATAATAAGACCACATATACAACTGATACCCAAGGTATACATACATGAATCAACATCCACTACACAATTCACAGGGTATGCAATAATATATGGCAATATAATACATCCTCTGAAAGGATGTCAACCAATATACATACATGGTACAAGTATACAACTCATGAAACTGAACAAGTCTCCAAAATAATCAGAAGGTAGAACTAAAACAAGGATCATCTAAGCATGAATAAGAACGTAAGATCTCAAATGGTAAAAGAATCACTACCACCCGACCTCATAGAACCAAAGGTCCACTCCCAGTGTGATGAGGAGATAATATCAGGCCCACTCACATGGGTATACAACAAGATGGTAACAATAAAGGTATACAAGATATCATATAGGAAATGCATAGGAAGATCCTAGAAGCTTTCTGAAACACAATTAGGAAATCTACACAATACCAGAGGCACCTAACACATGTAGGATAACCTAAGATGTATATAGGAAGGTGTCATCATATACATCTAACACTTAAGTTTCATCTTGGTAGTATCACTGGAACCCGACACTCAAATGACCATACATGGTATCAATGACCTCTCAAATAGAAAAAGTCACTAACTATTCCAGACACACAATCCTCGAGGTGGCAAGCATCATATCATCCTCCCTCTTAGCCTATAATAGTGTTCAAGTATGAGTGAGGAAACATATCTTATTAGTTCATTTTAAAACCCCAAGTAATCATTATGTTATCACTTGTTAATATTACTTATAATAAGTGATCTTGGCAGCCACTTGCAGGCCCTGATGCTTATTGCAAGCCACCCCCTAATACACAACTAGGTAACCTACCCTAGGCTCAAAGATCCTACAAATATCCAGAAAGGGTATAAATATATATAAACCTAAATCTAGTTTCCCACATATTAATAAGAATGATCATACAAATATACACTCTTAGAAAAATTCATAAACCACATCAAAAAGAAATGCATAACTCTCGAAACTAGTTTCAGCCCATACAAGAACTATTGGTCCTCAAATAACCAAAATCACTTAAATTACTCTCAAAGAATCACATAAGACATGTTCAGATATACCAGGTTGGGTAAAAAATATTGAGACCAAAAATCGACATTGCATACACTCATGCACACAAAACACCATAGAAAATAGAAATACCCAAAACCTCTGGTTTTACATCCTAAAAGTTGATCTAACACCCCAACAGATACCCATAATGATAGTGTTTCATAAAAGAAAAGAGCACACAATCCATCTTAATAGTCACCCAGATACAATAACAAATCATTCACAATGCAATGACATACATATCATAATAAAAGTCGTAGTTTGAGAAAGAAAAGCCAGTTGTCTAAGAGATTGTACGTAAAAGAACTTCATGTATAAATATGAATGAGAGTTATTGAAAATATCCATATATCAATAAAAGCTTTTGAAATAAACATACAAAATAGATCATTTCAAGATTACATAATTTAACGAGTTAAAAACTCTATTCCCTTTACTAAAACATCTTTCCTAAATCTATTGAATTAAATAAAACAAATCCTAACATGCATGCTAACCTAAAACTAATAATAATAATTATTTAACATATTAGTTATTACTCTCAATTAATAATTATTATTTGTCATGCTCAAAAGTTGGGCAAAAATACACAATCAAATTTTTTTTTAAAACACGCTAAAGGATGGCTATACAACCTCAAAGGTAACACTTGCACGCAAAATGGTGCAGGAGAAAAAATAGTAACCAAAAATGTCAAACTAGGTAGGATAGCTTTCAAAACTATCCTATAGGAATCCCTAAGCTACATGCTTCGATCGACATGCAAATCGAGATAGTTGACCAAAAGTCAACTAGAGTTGAGAAAAAAGTCAACTATGCACCTATAAGTGTGAAAAGAGATCACTAGGGACTACTAAGCTTCAAGAAAAGCTTACACATGCAAATTGAGGCAGTTGACCAAAAAGTCAACCAAAGTTGTCCAAAAAGTCAACCATCTATGAAACGTGCAAAACTGAAATATATCAACTTCAAGCTCAAGAACATGCAAAACCATGAAAATTACTTTAAAAGAAGACCAACCTTACTCCAAAGCTAAAGGGGAATTGAAAGTTGAGAAGAGCTTTCCTTCCAAGTTCTTTTCTCCAAAAGGCATCCTCAAATCTGGAATCTGTCTCTAAGAATGGAGAGTGGGTGAACACCCAACTCCTCCTAAAACCTTCCTTATATAGGAAAACCTCCAACATGACCAATACTAACCCAAAGGTGAGGTGACCCTAACCATCCCTTTCTTCCCACTTGCCTTCACTCTCCATGAATGGAGTTAAATGCAACTTGGGAAGAAGAGAGAGGTTAACCAAAGTTACACCCCTCTTCAAATTCGCTCAAGTTTGAAAAGGAGACTTTAGGGGAGAAATAAATGAGTTTAGAGGCTCATTTATGGCTGCAAATGACCCCTAACCCCTAGGGTACCAACTTGGGTAGCTAAAACTGACCTTGATTACCTTATAGGAGCCTAAAAGACCCTCCTAAACTACACCTAAAGTTAACCCACAGATTTCTAAGTCAAGTTGACCATATAGAATCTTCTAACCTTGGATAGGTTTAGGTACTACACTTAGGTAACCCCTAGATAACCCTACACCCAACCATGGTTCACATAACTAGCCATGTCAACACTAATTACAACAATTGCCAAAATTGGCACAAAATATTAAAACACATGACATGGCTTATTCACATTAACATTAACTGAATAAAATACACACATGCAAACCACATTTACAAACAAACCACATATACAACAAGATCCATATTTTTTTGTATAAACAAGACCTTGGAATACAAAGAATTTACATAGATTCCAATACTGGGTCCCCGATTTAGATCCATGGTCAACTATCCCTACACATTCATTGCACACATCAGTATGTCCAAAATAACATGATATGAAAGCATAGTATGACATCAATAATACAATGCATATAGACTATATCTGCATTCGAACTTAAATAAAAATCTCATCGGTTTCCTAAACCAAATTCCATCATAATACATCCACACATTTAATCCCATATATGACATCATCATAAATTGAAACTGAATCAAAACATTTAGTATCTCGAGTGTACCTTGATTACATAATCAGGTACAGAATATAAAACATAAGATTCAACATATCCTCAAAAACATAAGAGTCTCAATAAGTCAAAGTATGTCTAAGCATAATATCACTCAAAGCATGGAAAATAAAGCAGTAAAACAAGGACTATCTCAGGTAGGTCTCACATTATTAATTAAAAACAATAGTTATAATATGCTAAAATATTAACAATAATTTAAACACAAAACTTAATAATAATAATAACAAAAGTTATTAATAGAAACTTATAATAAAGCTAAACATATTAATATAAGATTTTTATAAAAATAAAACAAAAAATATAATTAAAAATCAAAAAGTAGTGGTGGACCGGGGATTTGTGGGACCCGCAGGTCTCCTCATCCCCATGGTCCCCACCCACCGCAACCCACTGCAACAGTGGTACCGCGGGCCCACTACGCACATCAATGGGTATCGCGTACCCCGCGGCCCATTGCCATAGAGTGGGTACCACATAGCGGTAGCAAGGGGGGTTGGGGGATTTGGTGGCCCCCGCCTCCCACCAACATAACTTTATTTTTTTTTATTTTTATTTTACATTACTTTTAACAATAAGCACTTTGTTTATTGTAAATTTTTTTAAATTTAAAACTATGTTTTCTAAAATCAAAACAGTAGATAATATATATATATATATATAATAATAACTAGTCTGTATTTTTTTTAAACACAACAACATGGATTTTCTTTTATTTTTTATTTTTTAACAATAAATTAGTAATATTCTTTTTGTTTTTCCAATAATGAAGATATACTTTCAACAAGAATGATTTTTCTAGAAACCATGCAATTGATGCAAACAAGGAAAGATATTAAATCTAATGTTAATCTTTATTTTTAAGATAATTTTCAAGCATGCAAATAATCTCTTTGTTTTCCTCTTCCTTCATGCAGATCTACATCTGGGATTTGGACAGGAAGCTAGTAAAGGTATGATTCTCATTTACAGGTGAAGGGTTTTCATAGATCTAAAGGATAATATCCAATTTAGCAACAATATCAAGATTTATCACAAATAAAAACATCATTCATAGATCTAAAACCCTAATGGTAGTTTTGGCAACTAAATCATTGCAAATGAAAACCCTGATGCTCGTATTGCAACCAAAGCAATTAAATAAAACCCTTAAGCCCAAAATACAGATCTGACATACAATCATGAAGGAAAAACCACAGGATTGATCCAATAACCTATTCTTCCAATTTTAAGCAATAAAAAACATAATACCAAACAAGGAAGATTCAAACACAGGATCCTAGCATTCCAGATGCATAGAAGACAGGGATTTAGAAGCCAGAATTATCAAGATTAAGATCCTACCTTAATAACTGATGAGAAGATCCAATTCAAATCCAAAGAAATCATGAATCCAAAATACTCCTAAGCTTTCATCAAGTCTCCATTCACCTGAATTCTCCTTCTCCATCATTGAACACCCTCCAAATGGCTTTCAATTCAGAGATATAGAAAATAGAACAATTAGGTTTTCAAAAAGTGAAACCCTAATGGAATATTAATTATTAATTAAAATTAAAATAAATACTTTATTTTCAATTTCACTTAAAGCAATGCACAACTCAACTTTATAATATAAAAACAAAGTCATGATTGATAATGCATGAGAATATTTCAATTTAAATAAATCAATTAATCATGAAACTTAAAGTAATATTTAATAATTCAATTGTATAATTAATTACAATAGTTGGATTTAATATTCATTAAATCTCAATTATTAATTAAGGCTGAATAATTAAATCAATTAATTAAATATACGTATTTAATTAATATTTAATTATTAAATAGCTATATATTTGATATATCAATTTTTTATCCTTATCAAAGGTGCAATTATTAACATCAATATATACCATAAATAATCATTAAATAAAACAAGCCAAAAATATCATTAATCCAGCTAAAAACCATCTAAATAGAAAAATAACTGAAATAAAAACACAAGCACACACAGAAAGGGTCACTAATCCACATCACTTGACGGATTCATCTAGGATAGTCAATCGTATTCTTGTCTATTTCTAGGATAAAATAAGGGTTTAGGGTAGGGATTTAGGCCTGAATATTATCTCCCCTCTCTTACCATAGAGACATTGCGATAGGGAATGCTCACTCCTACTAATTCAGGAAAGACGTAGCCCGCTATCTGTTATCATAAAGATGAACATACATACATATAATATAACAATCAATGGTTGAGACCAATTTATTGTGTGGATCTTGCAGACTCAAGTAACTACGACTCTGTCCCATACCATACCAAACACACCAAACATTACTGTAAAACATACCAATGATCCATGTGCATACAGATATAGGGTCAGTATTGTTAGAAAATCATAATAAAAAATGACATCATAACATACACATAACCATCATGAAATAACCATAAATCACATGTAAATAGAAAATATAACAAAACTAAGCAATGTATCAATAATATAATGAAAATTAATACATGAATATCCTCAAAACCAACTGAAATAACCACACATACATGAAAAGGCTTTAAAGAGTTTGAAAAATGAAACAAAGAAGCTAACTAAAAGGTGGGTATTACACCAATGGTTGCATAAGCTGCTCATTTATATTCATTTTCCTCAAAACACTAGTTTCTTTAGCAATTTCACCTCCCACATGCGATATTTCATATGGAACAAGAGGTGTCCAATTATCTTCACTCTCTACATGTATAGGTGGAGGCAAGTTTTCTCCAAATTCCTTAACCAAATGGGGAGAACCATACCCACCTTTCTTTTCTTCTTCAATGTTGATTTTATATTTATCTTTATATACACTCTCAAAATTATCCAACACTATCTCAATTCACTTGACCTCATTCTTCTCTTTGTGATACTGGTGAAGACTAAAATTGCACCCTTCTCAAGCTTGCATGAAAACTTGAGCATTTTAGGACAACATTGAAACACTCCTAGGTGGTGGGATTCCTTATGGGTGTACTGAATCTATGGATTCTAGGTCAGTTCCTATTTGATGTTCACCTATGACCAAATGCAAAATTAAATCAAAATTGAAACTTTGATGGAAAAGGGATAGAAGATGCAGAATGGAAAACTTAAACCTTGAACAAATCTAAGATATTAGGTGATACATGAAACATGATGTAAGTGTAATCAAGATCTTAATTAGAAGGGATTTCTTGAAGGAAGACAAGTTTAAACATGTGAAACAACTTTTATGATTTAGACAACTCGCATATCAGTGCTTCATAAGGAGGGTTTAGAATTTTAAAAAAAGAAATAGGTTAAGAGGATGAAATATCTTCACAATTAACTAGATTATGGGAAAAACATATAAATCACAACTTATAACCTACATAAGATGCAATAATATCCAATTAAAGATGCATAAAAGATACATATAATTTCATGATCCAAAGAATATATTCACTACAAGGAAACATCAAATCCAAAGTTGCATACAATCATGTGAATTTAAAATAGGTCTACAAAACTATAGTCTTTATTCAAAACTTTAAAGGAAACTACTGTCATACCAATTACAATGGGTTGTCACAGCCTAAGAGAAAACTAGAGGATATAGAAGTTCAATCACTTCTCCTTTTCTTCAAAATGTGGAGCCCCTATCTAAATACCCTAACCTAGATTTTAAAGAAAAAACCAAGCACTAACTCCAAGAAAAACACAAGGTAAAATCTACATGAACTAGATACCAATTAGACTGAACTAAAGAAGGGATAAGGAAGAACCATAGATCTTATTTTAATCTCCTCATGACCATGCAAAAATGGGCCTCTACTTCTAAAATTTATTGTTGAATAATGGATGCAGGCCTCTGAACTAAATTTGAGTTGCACTAAAACCAGGCCTCTAACCCTTATGTCTTTGAAGGGGCATGCAAAATGAAAAGGTCTTAACTTGATAGATTTTGTTTTAAAACCCTTAAAACCCTTCTCATGCATGTAAAGTAAACCACCACCTTTGTCATCATTAAAAAAATTGTATAACGACCCTTAACAATTAGTTGACCACCTTTCATGGACGGTGATGTGGCATTAATTGATCAACTCAAGTAGGCTACATGTATTTTTCAACCCCACCTTTTACAACTACTACGTGGAAGCATCTGAATCATCCCATGGATTTTAACCTCCATCCAAATTCCTTGGCAGGATCAGAAGAACCGTTTGATCTGAACACTATTTAAAATCCTTTAAGCACATCCAAAGCTTCTATCCACCACATGTCATCTTATGAATGGTCTCTATCTACCTTTGATTGCACCCAATCCCACCTTTTCTATGTGGAGCTCTCTCATTATCCCACTATGTTTCTCTCTCTTCATCTTGTCATACTGTAGGATTATGAGCTCGCGACACCTGGCTAGGTTGATCCCACTTTGTCTTCTTCACCACCTGGCCACGTGAAATTTCCTAATTTTCCCACCATCTTCCTTTTCATCTACCATGGAGGCATGGGCCACCACATGTCAGTGTCTTGCTATCTAGTTCTTTCTTTGTCCTCATCGCTAGGATTGTGGGATAGTGATGGGATGACACATGTCTTCTCCATCTAACTTGGCATGACTACATGGCACCACCTTATCACTCTCTTGATTGGCCCCACACTTCTATGTGGTGTTCCATTGTGATCCTGTGAACTTTCTCTTTCCTTGACCTGTCACACCGTAGGACTACAAGCTACTACCACCTGTCTTTGTTACTTTACCTGGGCCCACAAAATATACCTTTTGACTACCAACTATCTGCCACATGACCGCCTTACATGTGATTTTTTTTCCAAAAGGTGCTTTCCTTTGGCTATTTGTTACTTTTGTGTTGGTCTATAAAAAAAACTATTAAGTTACCCACAATGTGAATATGGGATAAGTCCTTTAGGATTATTCTCTATGCACGCCCAACACACACATTAACTAGTCCTTTTTTTGTTTTGGATGGCTAGACCTCTTCACCTACATTTTCATAATATCATCATAGATTCCTCTTAAGTATATCATATCTCTCAGATGCATGCTAAGATCAAAATATTATAGGAGCCCATTTTATCCACATGTTATTAACAAATATACTACTTTTATTCACTCTACAGTATGATGGGTCTACCAACTTGAGCCCTGGGTGAAAGTTTGGTAACATTTATGGAGGCCTCTTAGGGGTGTTTTCCTTCTAAAGAGAAAAGAAAAAATAGTAGCCTTGTGCAATCCATTGGGAAGTGAGTTGGTTAGTAACAAAACCCTATTTATGGAAGGTAAAACCCTAAAGTTTATATTAGTTAAATCCTCAATTGAAAAAAGTCATTGCTAATGGTCGATCAACTCCCCTATCATGAATAATTGGTGTGTTCTCAGTATGATTGTCTAGTTGATATGATTTGAGTGTTCATTAGAAATGGAACTTGGTAACAACAACATGTGTTTTGGTACACACTTACAAAAATATGGAAAAATAAGACACTACCAACACAACCTAACTAACTAACTATGAAAAAATACTTAGGGAACAAGGAAAACCCCTAAAGTATAGTGAAACAACACTTATTAAAAGCTGAAAACCTAAAATAAAAAGCATAAGATAGGTCATACCTCAAATAAAATATTGAGGTGTATACCATTAATTGGTATAGGTAGAAATTCTCCTTCCATTGTGGACAAAGGGAATGCATTATGCTCCTTGCACTCTTTTATTAGGAATTTTCCACTCCATATGTTGTTAAAATTTGTATGTCTTCCTAGTTTATTCTTTAACTCATCCTACCCAAGGACTAGATCTTCTTCTTTGAAAAATTTGGGAGTTGTCTTCTTGTGAAATAACCTCTTGGTTTGGAGCTGATGATATTCTAACTGATTCATTTCTTTATCGTCACTTGTATATCCACATCAAACTCTATTACCTTAGTAATCCATCCAACTTTTTTCTCACTCAAATCCCTGCTAAGAAGAAACTCCTTAACACTAGGATGGGCAACCATCAAATGAACCTTGTTGTTAGAAATTAGATGTCTAAAATTTTTAATAATTCCAATCACATCTAAAACATGCTTCTCCACAAAACTATACATTTTTTCATAATCTTCTAAACCTTTACTAAATAAAGAAATGGGCTGTTCAAATCCCTCATCATTTTGTTGTACTAGAGTTGCATAAATTGTCTCAAGATTTCCATATGCATACAATACAAAATCCTTCTAAAAGTTAGGACTTATTAGTGTTGGGGATAATGAAAATCCCTCCTTTATGGCTTGAAAACTATTATTTCCTTCTCTAGTCTAGCTAAATGATGCATTCTTCTTTAACATTGATGTCAAAGGCTTCAATAAATTAGTAGTGTTAGACAAAAAATATCTAACAAAGTTGATTTTGCCTATAAAAATTTGTAGCCCTTTCTTATGATTTGATAATTATAGCTCTAAATTAGCTTAAACCCTTTTAGTATGGACTATTATTCCATGTTCAGAAACAATATATCCAAGTAATCTACCCTAATGAAATTAAAAAACTGATTTCTTAGGATTCTGAGAGATGCCAAATTCCCTACATCTCTCAATTTTTTTTCTTAAGTGACCTATATGATCCTTGGATTCTTTAGAATACATATTGATATCATCCAAGTACACAAGTACAAACTTATAAATTAAATGAGCAAAGGTCATATCCATAGCTTTTTGAAAAGTAGCACCTGCATTGGATAAGACAAATGGAATCCTCCTATAAGCCATGGTACCCCCATTTAGTGGTGAAAGATGTTTTAAATTGATCCTCATCCTTTACTAAAATATGATTATAACTAGAATAACCACAAAGGAGTGAAAAATATTCAAAACTTGAAACATATTGAAGGATTTGTTACATTGATGGTAAAGGATGGCGATCTTTTAAAGAAGCCCTATTCAAATCTTGGAAATCAACACATAATCTCATCTCCCCATTCATCTTTCTCACAAGCACTGAGCTTGAAACCCAAGAGGTATGTTTGATAACATAAATAATACCACTTTCTATCAGCTTATTTATCTCTTTCTGTATAAGAGGCTCTAGTTTGGGATTGACTGGTCTTTTCTTCTGCCTAATTGGTTTTGAATTTGGCTCTAAATCTATGGTGTGTTGGACCAATTGTGGATAAAAAAAAATTAATATTGCTATATTACCATGCAAACACATCATTGAATTCATGAAATAATTTAGTAAAAGCTTTCTTTTCTTGTTGTGAATTGATTTTACCAACCTTAAGAAGCTTACCTTTGAAGATTTCAAGTTCCTCATAATGTTCCTCTTTGATTTGTATACTGGTTTTGTTCTTCTTAAACTGGTCATCTATACTGAAAATGGATTCTAAGGTGATGAATCCCCTAGGAAGCTTATTAGACCTTAATTGGATCATTTGGTCACCATATTGATGCTTCAACTTGTCTTGGTTAGAAATTGTAAAAACATCCTCCTCAAGCAGAAATTTTAGAATTTTCCCATCACTGTCAAATACTTGCCAATAAGTGTTATTATATGGAATAGAAGGCCTTACAATTATCTTGACATGTTTTTTTTATTTTATCCTTACTAATATCAATTTGAATCTCAACTTGTGCACCTACTACACCTAGTCTATCAGCATGCTGATTTTCTCCTTTAGGTATTGAAATGCTATTGAATGCATCAAATAATTCCAATAAATCCCAAACTTGGTTCTTGTATGACTTCAAAGTATCATTTTTAACAACATGCAAGCCCCTTACTTAATTCAAAACAAGCTCACTATCCCAAAACACCTGAAGACACTTGATATTCCTCTTCCTAGCCCATTCTAAACCTTGAATCAACCCTTCATATTTAGAAATATTACTAATACATGCAAATTCAAAATGAAAAGTAGCATAATACTTATCTCTTTGTGGTGATACAATAATTGCACCTCCACTAGCCCCATTCTTACTTCTAGATCCTTCAAAGTATATTTTCTATAGTTGATTTTTCTTTTTTGAATTTTGATCTGCAACTTTTTCAAGGTCTGGCATCACTGCATCAGGCTCATGTAACATGTACATCCCTAAACCAACCTCTTCAATGATTTTATTTTGATTCTCATGAGCATTTTATGCTTCCCATTCATCCAACAAGATGTCAAGACAATTAGCATTTATGACACTAGGTACATAGGGCTTAATGTGATCTTTGTCCAACACTTCATATTTGATGGTCACTTTGGTTCAATATCTTATTCTAAACTACATTTGTGACCAATCTGAGGACAAATAACCTCATATTTTAGCAGTGAAATCCCTTCACAAACACAAGGAAAAATAAGGAGGAAGGTCGGTAATGAATATGTCTTGTAATATAGAAAATTAGGACATGCATGGAGTGCAAGGTTTGCATACTTAATCATACCTACAATACTTACATTTGAACCATCTAACTATACTACTCCTTTCTCAAGGGGCTGATATTTGAGGCCTAATTAGTCTGCAATATTATTTTTCATAAATGAGGTTGAAGGCATTATATTTTTCTATTAATATATACAAGGAAAAATATGATCTTGTTGGAGATTTGTTTTTGTGTAGTTGATTGATTGTATGTTTTTCATTGATGACAACATATAATACACAGTAGTGATTCTGTATGTACTTATTAGAATGATGATATCAAGCCTTTCATGGTTAGATACATGTTTTAGACA
The DNA here is from genome assembly GCA_018584345.1 of Thuja plicata. Classification (NCBI taxonomy): domain Eukaryota; kingdom Viridiplantae; phylum Streptophyta; class Pinopsida; order Cupressales; family Cupressaceae; genus Thuja; species Thuja plicata. The sequence goes on from MU227366.1 coordinate 2,740,289, forward strand.
TGTTTATTATGTTATGTTCATACACGTAGATCCAGATATGATGTTTTAGTCAAGTTGTGTAATTCTGTTATTGGCAGTTACAGTTCTGGAAGAGTATCTATTTAGAGCTGACATATTTAATGTGTTTCTTGAGTTGCACCTATCTTCAGGATATGTGTGTTTATATTCATGATTAGTTATAAGTTGATGATAGTTATCTAAAGGAACTTAACATGTTTCAAGAAGATTGCAAAGTTAGAGTTGATTTGGTGAAGCTGGCTTAGTGAAGCGTCGCATTTGTTTAGTTTGTGTTGCACGGATTTAATATTGTTTGCATGCTTAGTGAAGCCAAAAAGGATGTTATGAAGATTTGTTTTACAGGTCCCATGATCTCATACTTTGAGTAAGATACTTATAGAAAGTCATTTGTGATATGCTAAGTGTGAATGATACGAAAAGAGACATAAAATGTACAGAGCAAAATATCAGTTGTGGTTCATTCATCAAGAGTCTATGTGAAGAAGCAGTAGAAGATTATAATACATTGGAACTGGTCAAGATAGTAGGTCTACTCTATAGTTCATCATCAGATATAGTGCATATTTGTTCTACAGAAGGTTGTAGCCTTCACCATTGAAGCAGTGAGCTTTTGGACAGTGAGTCCTCACCCCTAACAGGGTTATTTGTAAAAGACTCCTAACAGGGTCAGACCCTTAACCAGGTCACTATACTTATTGCTTTGTAAAAAACAACTCCTAATAGGGTTGCAAGATCTTCTAACAGGGATTACTATAAACAAGTATAGTTCATTGTGGGTGCTAATTCCCATCGGGGTTTTTACCATTTGGTTTCTCCGTAATCAAATTGTATGTTGTGTATTGTGTTATCTGAATGTGCATTTACTCTATTGTATTATGAAGTTAAAGAAGTAAAAAATAATTAAAGTTACTGATAACTGATTCACCCCCCCTCTCAGTTATCCTTTGGGACTATTCTAACAATTGGTATCAGAGCCAAGTGCCTTGGAGAAGAAGCCTAACAGCTAAAGGTAGATCAGATGTCTTACTTCAGAAAAGAGAGCCCTAAGTTCGATGGATAAAATTATCTAAATTGGAAAAACAAAATGATAACACATCTACAGTGTGTTGGCTTTGAGATCTTTGAGATAGCTACACAAGAAGTTGTTATTCCATCTCTGAAAGACCTTGCAAAGGATGATGCTACTAGTAGACAAAA
>MU227366.1:2745931-2773122 GCA_018584345.1 Thuja plicata
TATCAGAATGATGATATCAAGCCTTGTGTGGTTAGATACATGTTGTAGACATGTTTATTATGTTATGTTCATACACGCAGATCCAGATATGATGTTTCAGTCAAGTTGTGTAATTTTGTTATTGGCAATTACAGTTCTGGAAGAGTATCTGTTTAGAGATGACGCATTTAATGTGTTTCTTGAGTTGCACCTATCTTCAAGATATGGGTGTCTATATTCATGATTATTTATCAGTTGATGATAGTTATCTAAAGGTGCTTAACTTGTTTCAAGAATATTACAAAGTTAGAGTTGATTTGGTGAAGCCGAATTAGTGAAGCGTCGCGTCTATTCAGTTTGTGTTGTGCGGACTTAATATTGTTTGCATTCTTAGTGAAGCTGACAAGGATGTTATGAAGATTTGTCTTACAGGTCCCATGATCTCATACTTTGAGTAAGATACTTATAGAAAGTCATTTGTGATACGCTAAGTGTGAATGATACGAAAAGAGACAGAAAATGTACAGAGCAGAATATCAGTTGTGGTTCATTCATCAAGAGTCTATGTGAAGAAGTAGTAGAAGATTATAATACATTGGAACTGATCAAGATAGTAGGTCTACTCTATAGTTCATCATTATATATACTGCATATCTATTCTACAGAAGGTTGTATCCTTCACCATTGAAGAAGTGAGATTTTGGACAGTGAGTCCTCACCCCTAGTAGGGTTATTTGTAAAAGACTCCTAATAGGGTCAGACCCTTAACCAAGTCACTATACTTATTTCTTTATAAAGAACAACTCCTAACAGGGTTGCAAGATCTTCTAACAAGGATTACTATAAACAAGTATAGTTCATTGTGGGTGCTAATTCCCACCGGGGTTTTTACCATTTGGTTCCCCGTAATCAAATTGTGTGTTGTGTACTGTGTTATCTAAATGTGCATTTACTCTATTGTATTCTAAAGTTAAAGAAGTAAAAAAGAATTAAATTTACTGATAAATGATTCACCCCCCCCCTCAGTTATCCTTTGGGACTATTCTAATAGATCTACACTATCGATCTACACTACACCGACAAATAGGGCACAACACTACCCGACACCAAGGTTACCCGATACTGCCAAGATCAAAGCATCCCGACAAACACTATTTAGTGTTACTCGATGAAAAAAATGTTAAAGGAACCTGATGAGTAACAACAGTGCAACCCAATGAAACAAAAAAGAGAGGAACCCAACAGATGAAGGGAAACTAACAATCAATTTAACAAAGGAATGCCGATAGACTTTTAGTTCAACCCGACAACCAAGAACCAACAGTCAGTTACATGCCGCAAAAAGTGGATCTAACTTTCCACTTTAGATAAATCACTGAAGTTGTATATATAGCTTCATGATTTGTTTTTAAAACCATTATGTGTGGAGGAAGCAATGTATTTATTATTGTTTTAATTAGTTTTACTAATTTAAAACATGCAAACTAAAGATCAAGGTCAAGTTGTAAACCATGGATCTAAGAGTTAATATTGTAATGTGTGATTCTAAGATAGGTCAAATACTTGTATAAATAGATGCTCAATATATTGTGAACATGTTGTTGTTTGATGAATATTGTAGCCATAGAGAGCATCTAAAGACCAGACAAGAGATTTCATGCATAAGGACAGGAGTAGATCAAATCAGTTTCAAGAACAAGAACAAAGGCTACCGACAAGTAGAGAAAGGTATTAATCAGTCACTTAAGGTGATATTATTATTATGAGAGCTTTAATGGATCTGTAATCAGAAATTGTAGATTGCATATAGTTAGGTCAAACATTTGTACTCATTCTAACAAGTGTAGTACACTTAAGAAATCCTTTTCAAAAAAGGTGGACCTAACAGTCCTTTTGTAAATCTCTTAACCAAGTGCACACTTAAATCAGTGTTTCTAAATCTCTTAATAGAGTAGATCTTAACTGGTCTCCACTTTAATACCCCTAACAAGGTAGATCATCAGAAGTGATCAATTGTAAGCCTTTATTGACTCCCTTCCATTTTGCAGATAGTGAAGTTCTGTGGGTGCCATCCCCACCGCACTTTTTACTTCCTAACAAGATTTTTCTATGATATCATATCTTGTGTTATGTGTTTATTACTTTCATGAATGTTTCTATGAATGTTGCAAAAAATTAAATATTATGAATTAATGTTACATGCATAAGAAAGAACAACATTAATGGTCAGTAATGCAATAAAGAATGATTACTAATGACGAATGGTGAAAAGAGTTAAAAGTTTTAGAGGTATTGATTCACCCCTCCCCTCTCACTACTACTTCTCATTAATCCCAACAATTGGTATCAGAGCTAAGTCTCTTCTTGGAAATCTTAACAACTTAAGAGAAAAGATCATACAATGGAGAAGTACAAACTTGATAAGAACATTGAGAATAAAAAGCTTAAAATACAGATGTTCTATGAATAGTATAAAGAAGTGAGAATAAAGATGAGAGAGTTGTTGGATGAGAGGAGAGGTATGGAAACCCAAAGCAATGAAAAAGATCATCAAGAAGAAGAGATTCCAGATTTCTTTGAATCTTCAGGATCAAATGCAAGTAATACATCAGATACACCAGAAGAGAACATCACAAATCTGAAGGAGATCAATCAACATCTGACAGAGAAAATAAAGATGCTGCAAATCGGTCAAGATTCCCAAATGGTAAGAATGATTGATGTGATGAGCTCTACTAGACAAGATGAAACAAAAAGAACACTTGCTATTGATGATAGAAGGAAGATTACAGAGAAGCTATAGGAAAAGGAGTTATAAATTCAAAGACATGATGAGCATCACCATGAGATCACAAATTAGATTATTCTTATGAGTCAAGAAGCAAACAGAATGAATATAGAACTCATTGAAAGAGTGTAGGATATCAGTGAATTAAGAGAAGAAAATGAAAAACTAAAGCATGAGGTTAGAATTTAGCAACAACATAATGAAGTTATTAGAAAGGCTGAAGAGAGAAATAAATGAATGGATGACTTTCTTGAAGGACAATGAAGATTCAACAAAAACAACGGTCTAGGCTTTATCAAAAATGTAGAATCATCAAATCAAGCCAATACAAAGAATGTCTATGAAAATCATAGACCAAGAAAGCTGACATGAAAGCATAGTGGGAAGCAAGGCCACACATCATATGTATGCCGAGGCAAAATGAAAGGTATTCCTACATCTACATCTTCATTCATAGGATTCTGTTATAAATGTAACAAGAAAGGACATAAAGCATATGAATGTAAGTCTAAGATGGATCAACCCAAGAAGGAAAACTACATTGAAAAATACTGTCCTACTGTTAGAAATAACTAAGAGGGGGGGTGAATCAGTGGCCTCAAAATTTTATCCTTATCTTAACCACCAATCAAATAAACCTTAGATTATTATTTCCCTACAAGATGCATGCCATGAGATACTTATAATGATTAACTGTCCATCAGTTTACCTTGTCTGTCCTTATTCTCCTTGATTACCGATAGGCAGTAAAACTATTTACCGAAATACAGTAAATGTGCACCGATAAATATAGAAATGCATATGTGAAATGTAAAATAGTAAAGTAATAAATGATACATACATAACACATGGATTTTAATGTGGAAACCCTATTAAGGGAAAAAATCACTGGGATTGGTACCCCAAATTTTCACTCTTCTGAAGTGAGCCCTGTTAAGAGCCAACCCTATTAAAGGTTACAAATACACTGTTAGGTGTGACCTTGTTAGAGGATTTTACACATATAGGTTGTCACTTAGTATCAGGCATCTAATGTTTCCATCCTTGAATCGGCCTCTCTCTTAGACCGTTAATAGGCATCAGGTATATCCAATGCTACTTTCATGAATCAACCTTTTTGGCACTCCTTGGGATGTACCTCAATATATAGAAGACTGTTAAGTCCTGCTCTATTAAGAGACTTGATGCTTCAATGGTTAAACTAAAACAAAATGACCTATTTCTAATGCAACTTTAATTGAAAATTTTTAGATCTATTTAAGTACATTACCTTTTTTATCAATGTATCAATTCAATTGTTTTGTGCTCCATACTTTCTTCTCTGTGATGCTGTGCTCACTATTCGTCGGTGTCTCCAAAATTCCTTAGCTCTCCTTTAGATTGATTAATCAGTAATGCATGAATTAATTCTTCATCAGTTTCTCTTCAGCATCCTCTTTCTATTCACCCCTATTCATGTCATGCGGAAATGAATTAATCTTGTCTCTTGTATAGACATAATATTCATTGATTCTTGATTCTTAGCGTAAAAAATAATCCAGCCAATATGTTTTAAAGCATAACTCCTGATTTATCTCATAGTTATCTTTATGCCAACTGTACAAATATTCTTTAAATCAATCACTTAGATTTGATTGAATAAAATAAAGAAAACAACCAGTTAAGTCTATCTTTAGCTCTTGCCAGCTAGATATTTTTTTGTGTTCTAAACTCTATGTTCTATCGGTTAACTCTTTAGTTAGTCATCAGTTACAACTGTCATTTCTATCGGTGTGACTCCAGTTAGCTTCAAAATATCTGTCCATTGGGCAACTCTATTTTTAGCTCATCAACTATCTTGTGGTTTTCTTTGTCAGGCAACACTATCTTCTGCTCGTCGGGTATCGCTATGACTTTTCTTCTTTGTCTTTACCGATGGTGTGCACTCCGTCGATGTTATCTGTCACTTTAGTGAATACTTGAATTTTATGCATTGTTGAAAGCATAACCTTTGTTCCATTGGTTCTCTGAAGTCTTTGGCATTATGTACATGACCATACAGATGATATCAAGTTGACATCAATGACAATACAAACCATTAACTGATTTAGTGCCTTGCATTATCTTCAACTTAACATTATCAAACATTTAATCAGTTACATTTCATCAATCTCTCCCTTTGGCATTGATGGAAATAAAATTATATTATCACACTATACTATTTCTAATACAATATGAAATATAATTGTTGAGATTCATCAAACTACTAAACAGTTTATTTTGATAACCGATAAAACTGTTTGACCGCCGGTAAGCTCTGTTTTAACTTAGATTTGATTCTTGCAGCTCTCTATTTTTTGATGTGTTGAATCTCCTCTGGTGTCAATTTCTCTCCTTTGACTATTCTCTCTTTTGTGATGTATTTTCCTCTTTTTAGTAACTTTTCCTTTGTATTATTTCCTTCATACAAATTCTCTCCCTATGGATATGATCTCTCCATGTTGGAGTAATCTGATAATGGATAATCCTTCTTCTATTTTTGAAGACTGTGATAATATGGATACTTTCTCTCCCTTTGACAATAATTCCAAACAAATATCTTACAGATATCTGACATTAATGTCAAGTGATCTTTCCTCTTCCATCCATAATATATTCCTTGAATTTCCCTTATCCATTAGCAATAAAACAATATGCTCTGGTGCTCAGTTCTGATATATATACCTGTTGTATATAGATGTACCTTTGAAGTTCTTCTCTTTGCGTGCATCAACATGAATGGATTCTGATAATAATTAGGCTAATGCAGCCTTTAGTCTTTTACTGACCTGTAGAAAAGGTTTTGACCCCTAGTCTCTTTCTTAAGTACTCAAACGTATCCTTGGGCAGTGGCTTGGTGAATATATTAGCCAATTATTCTTTTGATTGCACATACTCAAGTATCACCTCTTTCTCTTGAACTTGCTCTCTTAAGTAATGATACTTGATGGAAATGTGTTTAGTCTTTGCATACATGACTGGATTCTTGGAAATGTTTATTGCACTGTTGTTATCACAATAGATAGTCACTGGTTCTAAGATCTTCATATGCATACCTTATTGAAACTGTTTGATCCATGCAATATTTGAGAAATTTGCAGTAGCAGCAACATATTTTGCTTCTACAGTAAACTGTGAGATGCATCCCTGCTTCTTGCTTATCCATGTGACAAGTCTATCACCCATAAAGAATGCTCCTCTAGTTGTGCTCTTTCGGTCATCAATATTTCCAGCCCAATCAGCATCGGTAAACACCTTTAGTTCAAATTTTCCTTCTTTTCTATACCATAAGCCAAATTCCTCAGTATTCTTTAGATATCTTAGAATTGTTTTTATAGCAGTCATATGTGATTCCCTAGGGTTAACAAAAAATCTAGCAACAATTCCTACTGCATGTGCAATATTTGGTCTTGTGTGTACAACATACATGAGTTTTCCAATCATTGATCTGTACAAAGTCTGATTTACCTCTATTGTTTTTTCTTCTTTCATAAACTTACATCTAGTAGCCATTGGTGTTCTAACTAGTTTGGATTCTTCCATCTTGAATATTTTCAGAACCTCTTTGATGTATTTGGACTGTATAATGAAAATACCTTCTCCTTGTTGCATGATCTGGAGACCAAGAAAGAACTTGATCTCACCAAACATAGACATCTCAAATTCTTTTCTCATCTCATCAGCAAATGATTTGCATAGCTTATCATTGCCTCCAAATATGATGTCATCAACAAATATTTCAGCAATCAAAGTGTTAGCATCAGTATCTTCCTTCAAATAAAGATTACTATTTTCACTAGTCCTTACAAATCCAATACTTATTAAATAGGAATGAAGTCATTCATACCAGGCTCTTGGAGCTTGTTTCAATCCATACAAGGCTTTGTGAAGTCTACATACCATGTCCTTCTTGTCTGGATCAACAAACCCTTCTGGTTATTCAATGTATACCTCTTCTTCAATTATTCCATTTAGGAATGTTGACTTGACATCCATCTGGTATACCTTGAATCCTTTATATGTAGCATAAGCAAGCAATATTCTTACTCCTATTCTAGAAATAGGTGCAAAGGTCTCTCCATAGTCTATACCTTCCTCTTGTGCATACCCTTTTCATACTAGTCTTGCTTTGTTCCTTGTGACTTCTCCATTCTCATTCAACTTATTCCTAAATATCCTTTTTGTACCAATGACATTCTTGTCATCTGGTCTTGGCACAAGTGACCATGTTTTTCTCTTCTCAATCTGCTCAATCTCATCATTCATAGAACTTATCCATTCTTCATTATCTAGTGCAGCATTGACAGATTTTGGCTCAAACTCACAAATTAAACAATTTGAGTTTAAAGACTTCTTGTTCTTGTAACAATGTTCTTATCTCCTATGATCTGGATCTCTAGATGGTTTCTTCTTACATATCTTGCAAGTATAGGTATAGTTCTTTGTCTATCAGCTTGATCATTGTTTTGACCTTCATTTTGTTCTTCATTACCTTGCACATTGTCTTGATCATTATCCTGGCCCTCGATATTTGTAGCCTGATGCTCAGGAGAAATTATTTGTAGCTCAAAGGCTCTCCATTGTTGGTGGGGTATAGTGTTAGATTCCTTGTTGTAAGTGAACTTATTGTAGTCCTCTAGTTCTTTAGTGCTTTCTTGTTCATTCTTCTCTGCAAATTCATCTATCTTTACATTTGCACTTTCAATAATTTTGTTAGAGGCTTTGTTTAGACATTTTTAAGTCTTTCTCTTGGTAGAATACCCTAGAAAGATTCCTTCATCACTCTTGCAGTCAAGTTTTCCATTTTTATCATCTTTTAAGATATAACATTGACTGCCAAATTTTTTGAAATAACTCACATTGGGTGTGTATCCATACTATAGCTCATAAGGTGTTTTCTTGGTGTCTTTCTTCAATTGTACTCTATTCAATGTGTAAATAGTAGTATTGATGGCTTCCCTCCAGAAGATTTTGGTGATGCCTTTCTCTATCATCAATTTTCTTGCACAATCAACTATTGATTTGTTCCTTCTCTCAGTAATCTCATTTTGATGTGGTGTTTTTGGTGCAGAAACCTATCTTTTTATACCATGCTCATTACAAAAGTTAGTGAATTCATCTGATATAAACTCACCTCCTCTATCTGATCTTACAAATTTTAGATCCTTACCACTTTTTTTTTTCTGCCAAAGTCTTATACCATTTAAACATCTTAAATGCTTCAAATTTATCCTTTAGAAACACAACTGTCATCATTCTAGAGTAATCATAAACAAAGAGAATAAATTATCTATCTCCATAATAACTCTTTGTCCTCATGGGTCCACATAAGTCAGTATGGACTAATTCTATAATTGCATCAAATGTATGGGTCTTTCTTTTGAAACTAGACTTTGTCATTTTACCTTTTTGATATTTTTTACACATGATGTTGTCAGGCTTGGTCATTGTCGGTAAGCCTCTGAAATTTCTCTTTTTGCTAATTTTTATCATGTTGTCAAAGTTCACATGACACAGTCTTTTGTGCCACAACCACATGTCTTTGTTTTTAGCAATCAAACAAGGGGATTCAGTATCATTCAGATAGAATAAGTTACCTTTTGGCTGCTCACCGGTGCCAATCAGGTTTCCATATTTGTTGAAGATCTTTGCCTTCTTATTTTCAAATGCTACTTTGTGACCTGAATTATTCAACTGAGAAACACTCAATAGATTATAATTCAATCCATTTACCCAATAAGCATTCTCACACTTTATCTGGTTATTCAACATTATTGTTCCTCTACCTTCAAATGGACAAGGTGTGTCATTTCCCATTCTTACTGATCCACCTTTGTAGTATTCAAAAGTCTCAAAATTTTTCTTATCACCGATCATATGATGGGTGCAGCCACTATCTATGATCCAAACATCATATTTGCTAATTTTAGATATGAGAGCTGTTTCTACATACCTTTCTTCATCATCATCTGAATCATCTTTTACAGCCACAAACACCATCTCAATGTCTTCATCAAATTTGGTGTCAGTATCATCATCCTTGCATTTTGCTAGGTAGCTGACCTTCTTTCCTTTGTCCTTATAGTCTCAGGTATCTCTTTTTTTTTTTTTTTCGATAGCTTCTGTAATCACCTTTGTCAGACTTCTCAAAATATCTGTCATTACTTCTGTCATCTTTTCTTCTGTTAGTACATCTTGCAGCAAAGTGTCCAATCTCTTTACAATTAAAGCATACAAGTGGTAACTTGCCTTTGTATTTACCTTTTCCTCTCTACATTCTTCTAGCAATAAGTTCTTCTATTTCATCAAGATCATCTTCTTCACTTTCACTATCACTATCTTTTCTAGATGAGTGTCTATGACTTGATTTGCTTATCTTTATAGAAGACTTAAATGTAGATTCTAAGTTTGGTAAGACACTATTGTCAAAGTTATTCATCTCAAATGAAATCAATCTACCAATTAAACTATCAAGAGTAACTGTATTGTTTTCTACTGCTCTCATTTCTTGAATGGAAAAGACTCTAATAGCATAAGTAGGCAACAAGGTTCTTATAATTTTACTTACCACTGTATCTTCTTCTAGTACACCTCAAACTCCTCGGATATCATTGACTACCTCTTTAATTCTTTCGCTATACAGAGTGATGTTTTCTCCTTCTTTCATTTTGAGATCATCAAACTTTCCTCTAAGGCTTTCTGCCTTGGCTCTCAAATTTTTTTTGTCACCACCATATACAAGATTCAATTTGTCCCACATCTGCTTTTCAGTTTCCCATTCTTTGACATCTTCAAATTCAGCATCAGAGAGTGAGGAAGAAAGCTCTATCATCATGCCATTATGTTCATGCTTTTCTCTCATTTGTTCAACTGTTGGTGCTCTTGTGGGTAACACATATTGAGTTTCAAGGAATTGAGTAACATCATTACCAATACCTGATAAGTGGAGTCTTATCCTGCTTTGCCATGAAGCAAAATTATCTTTGTTCAATTTGGGCACATCTTGTCTATTCATCTTGTGATCTTTGACTTAGGTCTTGAAACCTTCCTTCTAAGCACACAAGCTCTAATACCAATTGTTAGAAATAATTGAGAGGGGGGGTGAATCAGTGGCCTCAAAATTTTATCCTTATCCTAACCACCAATCAAATAAACCTCAGATTATCATGTCCCTACAAGATGCATGCCATGAGATACTTATAATGATTAACTATCTGTCTGTTTACCTTGTCTATCCTTATTCTCCTTGATTACCGATAGGTAGTAAAACTTTTACCAAAATACAGTAAATGTGCAGAGTATACCGATAAATCTAGAAATGCATATGTGAAATGTAAAATAGTAAAGTAATAAACCATACACACATAACACATGGATTTTAATGTGGAAACCTTGTTAAGGGAAAAAACCATTGGGATCCTTGAATCAGCCTCTCTCTTAGACCGTCAATAGGAATTGGGCATATCCAATGCTACTTTCATGAATCAACCTTTTTGGTAGTCCTTGGGATGTACCTCAATATATAGAAGACTATTAAGTCCTGCTTTGTTAAGAGACTTGATGCTTCAATGGTTAAACTGAAACAAAATGACCTATTTTTAATGCAACTTGAATTGCAAATTTTCAGATCTATTTAAGTACATTACCTTTCCTGTCAATGTATCAATTCAATTCTTTTGTGCTCCGTACTTTCTACTTTGTGATGTTGTGCTCACTATTCGTCGGTGTCTGTAGAATTCCTTAGCTCTCCTTTAGCTTGATTGATTAGTACTACATGAAGTAATTCTTCATTAGTTTCTCTTCAGCATCCTCTTTCTATTCACTCTCATTCATGTGATGCAGAAATGAATTATGCTTGTCTCTTATATAGACATAATATTCATTGATTCTTGATTCTTGATTCTTGGCGTAAAAAATAATCCATCCAATCTATTTTAAAGCATAACTCCTAATTTATCTTGTAGTTATCTTTATGCCAACTATACAAATCTTCTTTAAATCAATCACTTAGCTCTGGTCGAATAAAAAAAAGAAAACAACCAGTTAAGTCTATCTTTAGCTCTTTCCAGCTAGATATTTTGTCATTTTCTAAACTCTTTGTTCTTTTGGTTAACTCTTTAGTTAGTCATCGATTACAACTGTCAGTTTTGTCGGTGTGACTCTAGTCAGCTTCAGAATCTCTGTCCATCGGGCAACTCTATTTTCAGCTTTTTGGGCATCCTATGGTTTGCTTCGTTGGGCAACACTGTCTTCTTCTCGTCGGGTATCACTGTGACTTTTCTTCTTTGTCTTTACCGATGGTGTGCACTCCATCAGTGTTATCTGTCACTTTAGTGAATACTTGAATTTTATGCATTGATGAAAGCATAACCTTTGTTCCATCGATTTTATGATGTCTTTGGCATTATGTACATGACCGTACATATGATATAAATTTGACATCAATGACAATACAAGACATTAACTAATTTAGTGCCTTGCATTATCTTCAACTGAACATTATCAAATATTTAATCAGTTACATGTTATCATCCTACATGCAAGATGAATGGGCACACAACTAATGAATGCTGGAAAAAGAAAAGGCAAGCATGGAAGCCTAAAGGTCAAGAAACTCCCTATCAACCAAAGAGAATTGGTAATCAATATGTATGGGACTACAATACATGGAAAAACTATATAGCATGTGGTAGATATGGTCACATTGCTGCAAACTGTATGAGGGCATGGACCAAAAGGTCTAGAGGCTGGTCAAACCCTGGAATGACATGCTTACAATGTCACAAAGTTGGTCATCTCAAGAAATATTGCAAAGACCGAATGATAGAGACAAGAAAATATCTGAATGGAAATACCATTGAAGATATCTAGTGGGATAGAGACAAAATGTGGAGAAAATATTCAAACAATGATGAAGCTAGACCAAGCAATGAAAATGGTGACACCCCATCCAATGGATCTAGTGACATCACCACCCCCACTTAAGCTAAACAAGTAAGAATGGAACTGCACTAAACCAAGTCATATTTTGCATGAGTTCCATTATACAATTGATAGTCAAAATTTTCATAAATAAATATGCATATTATGTTACTTGTTTCAAATCTAAGAAAAAAAACCCCTCGGTATACACATACTAAAAATTAGTGGTGAACACATAGGATGAACTGTTTACACTTAATGAAAATTATCGATCAAAACATAAAATGGTTAAGTTACCAATGTAACCCGACACCCATCGGTAAGGAAGCAAAGTTATAAAGTTGTCATGACAGAATACCGATATCCGTCGGTAAAAGAAAAATTGTTAACAACTGTCCCAAGCAACTTGACAACACCGACGATGATTTTGAAAGTCTTCCCAAAGAAATCCATCTTCATGTCCTGATGAGTCTTTGAGAATTTATGACAAATACTTAGGAAAAAATGTCTATAAATAGACAATGGGAGAACTTCATTTTGCACCCACAATTTGAAGAGAAAAGTAGAGCAAAAAATAGAGCGATTGAAGAGCATTCGACAAAGTGAACTCAACTTGATCCACACATAATAAATAGATCATTTACCATTATCAAGGATCAAAGTAAGTACCGAGGGAACCAAAAGTACTTTGTCATTATTTATCAAGGAAGCCCTAAATTTCAAGAAAGCCCTAAAACTTGAAAAATGATGGCAACCACGTAAATAACTGCTAAAATCAAGAGTGATAAGAAGAATGTGGTTAGTTAATCAAGTATAGCACATGTGTAGAGCCCAAATACAAGATATACCCAGAGATTGCATCACACCTTGATGAAACCGGCACATTCTCTAAGATTCCACCTTGGGTTTTGCTTATAGAAGACATTAGGTCTTATATTCACTGCAAGATCACCAAAATAGGTGATCTAGAGATGGATGAAGCTTGTAAGAAGCTTTGTGATGAATAAGGAAACCTAAAGGAAGAGCATAAACAATTAGAGGTTAAAGGGATAACTAATTCCCTATATTTCTTGAGGGAATTCAAGACCAGTTGGATCAGATTGGTACTTAGCAGAATGCATGACCAAAATTTGTGGTTAGATCAACCTAAGAAAATAACTAAGCATGTCCTTCACTCTGTCACTAGTTATCCAATAACCAACAAGCCTAAGGGTCACAAATATCCTTCAAGGCAAGAATTTGAAAATCTTACTAAAGCTAAATGGGATAACAGAGGTCTGAAAGTGAACACCATCACCGATGAAGAACTGAGATTCAGTGCATGTGTGATTGGGTACAAGATCTTTCAAGCAAGTAGGATGAACAACATATTGGTAACATTAGTAAGCATGGCTTACGAAATAGTGACCAAGGGAATATAGACGGATCTATGTGAGATCCTACTAAAGAAACTTGATGAGAACATGAACACAATTAGGTTTGCAAAGACCAACACATGTAAGTTCGGCTCACTTATCATGTGTGTCTTTTTCTACTTTCAAGAAAACTTTCCTTCAGTAGGAAAAGTGAAATGGGACACTACAAAACTGGTGACATTATAGATTAGTGAACTAATTAAGTCACTAGGAGATAATTTTGAATCTGTTATGACTGCATACTTCCTTGAATTCAAGGAAAAGATGATGGAAAGGACAAGGATCCGTAAGAAACTAATAGAAAAAGATAGGGATGAAATATGTTTTATGGTGGATACAGATTTCACCCACATCAAACTGGTTGTACAAAGGATAGCTTGGTTAGCACCATTGGATTATGAAATCAACATAGATCAAGCAACCAATGCTATTGATGCATTGATCAATGAGCCTATTGACAACAAACAACCAAGGTTTGTAACCTATGAAGAGGCCAATTCAAAGATAAAAAGAGGCCTAGAAATCAAGAAAACTGTCAATTAAAAGGATAAGATGGTTAAGAATCTCAAGAAGATTATATCGGTTACTGAGGAGGGACAAGAACAACCAGAGGAAACCAATGAATAGGGAACCTTCGGTGAAGGGCATGATGAACACAAATCAGATTCTGAGGAAACTAAATTTGATACACCTCCACCTCCTACAAAGAAGTAGAGGACAAAGAGTCAAACTAAAAATACTGATACCACACCTCTTAAGAAAGGTCAAGTAAGGACCTATAAGAGGAAGCAACCAGAAAAAAAAAACAAAGCAGCAAATTGTGAACACAACACCTACAAAGAGGAGAAAAAGAATGGTCAGAAATAAGGCTGATATTGAGGATTCTAAAGGAGATGAGCCTGATGTAGTAAAGAAGAATTTTAGAAATCTAACAATTGATGAGGTTGTTGAATCCATTGCTACACATGGTACAATGACTAATAAGAAAATTAGACAATGGGATACAATCAAACTAGAGGACCAAAATAAGATACAAGAGGCAATAATTAGGTCAATGGTGAAATTTAAATATGTACCAGTTGAATTTGTAAATCAAATACCCAAGGAGCTGGGTAATAGAATATCCCAACAGTGGTCATATGCTCTATAGATTGAAACAGAAGCAAGGGAGAGGGTACTTGTTACACTTATGCCTCCCGAATCTAAGGTTGAAGAAATCAAATAAATTATGAAGAAGCACTCAGGAAAGTTTGTAGCCAAGATAAGGGCTTACAAAGTGCTTGAAGATAATTTTATAGAGCTAGACACAATGACTAAAACAAAATGGAGACAACTCCTAGATCTACCAGAAGAGTCAACAAGTCATGAGGAATAGTTACTTCTCACCGATACACCTTATAGAGAGGAGAAGAAAGAAAAGGCAAGTCCTCAGCACATTGCTTTGGACAATGTTGAAGATATGGAGCCAATAGATTTGGAAAAAGTCGTGGATGATCTTAAAATTCAAGGCATCACACACTATGAATCTGATAAAGATCCACAGAAGAAAGATGATGTAATATTCATAACACTTAAGGATCAGGGAAGGCAACAATAATTGAAGACATTAGAGGATAAAGATATGAATGTTGCTGATGAGACATGGCAGGACACATCAGTCATGGATTTAACAGAACTAGACCCTACAGAGTAAGTACAAAAAGATGAGGATGTCAAAAAGATCAAACCGACAAGCAGGACACCACTCTAGATAAATCCCATGCTAGCACACAAAGCAATATGCCTATATTAATGAAGGAAATAAATATACTAGAGGGTAATGATGGATCTAATGCAGAGGACACAAGAACACCCAAGGACAAGGGTGATGCTAAATTAAAAGACACCATAGATAATACAAAGGGCACAACTGTAGAGTAAGCTACAACCAATGATCAAAAAGATAAATCTACTGATCAAAATAGAGAAGAGACACAAAAGGTAGAAGAGGAAAAGCAAAAAGATAAGAGTGAAGAAGAAAATAAGGATGAGATGGAGAAGAAAATAGAAGAAAAATCTATAGAGATACCCAAGGTTGATGGAGAGACATCTTCACCAAACTGATAGGTGCACCCCGAGAAAAAAACACAAGAAGCATCTTCTAAAAAGCCATCACCAAGCACTTCAGAGAGGAAAAATGAACTAGCAATGGTAGTTCATACATCTGCGTCCCCACAAATCTCAAAGAAGAAGAAGAGCAAGCATAAGAATCCAGTAACTTTGGATGAAATCATTGAGATTCCAGTTTGTGATCCCAGGACATTGGATCCAACTGAATTGACCAAGTATACAAGATTCTGTGAGAGAAAAGCAATGCACGAAAAATTAAGGAAAGCCACAAAGGAGGTAAAGGTACTGGAAGTAGCAAGAGGTATACTTCAGAAAATAGTACCGGATGTAGATGTTGATCAGACAACCCCAATGCTTGATCAACTAGTGGTTCTCACAGAGGCAATCACATCTCAGACCATCGATCCTGAGAAGGTCATGGAAGAAAGACTTGAACAAAAGTATGAGTTCAAGATAGCAGAAAAGATAAGGTAGGAAGTGGCATTGAAAAAGGTAAATCTTTCTGAATTGGTAAGCACAATTGTTCCAATCATCTCAGAAGCTATTACTTTGATACAGAAATTATGTACACTTGATCAACTCACACAGGAGTATACCAACAAGATATCACAAATAGATTTTGATCTTAAGATAAGTGCACAAAGTATCACAAATAATGAAGAGGCAATAAAATTGCACAATGAGAAACTCAAATAGGTTCAGAAATTGAGACATGACATACAGATTGCAGAGATGAAGTACATAGATGAGGTAAATGAGCTTCAAGCTCAACTCTTACCGACACTTTCAATACTACAACAATGTGTAACAAAGGAAAACACACTAATTGTCACCCCAGAAATGTCTGTCCTAGACAACATTTATGATATGCATGCAAGGATAGAGTTAGAGAACATGGCATTAGAACTCTTAAAAGAAAAATGGGAGAAATTTCTTGAAGATATCAAGAACACCCATTCACATATTCTTGACACATTGTAAGTTACACATTTTTGTCACCTTTTTGGCATCTTATAAGTTGTACATTTTTGTCATGAGTATCAAATAAAGGGGGAAGTGATATGTACAATCACAGTAAAAGAAGGGGAAAGTGAAAGGAGGAAATGATGTGTACAGTCAATAATTGAAAGAGAAAAGAATAGGGAATGTATAGTACAGAGGAAAGTATACATGTACATATATACTTATACTATACCGATGCATACAGTTGGGGGAGTCATGTAATGACAAGGATATAGACATGGTGTACATACTAAACACTTTAGTATTATGCACATATCAGTTTTTGATACTAATTTCAAAGGGGGAGATTGAAGGCATTATATTTTTCCATTAGTATATACAAGGAAAAACATGATCTACACCATTGGTTTACACTACATTGACAGACCAGGCACAACACTATCTGACGCCAAGGTTACCCTATACTGCCAGGTTCAAAGCATCCTGAAAAACACTATTTAGTGTTACCTGATGACAAAAAGGTTAAAGGAACCCGACGAGTAACAACAATGCAACCTGATGGAACAAAAAAGAGAGGAACCCGATAGATGAATGGAACCCAATGATCAATTCAACAAAGGAACGCCAACATAATTTTAGTTCAACCTAACGACCAAGAACCAATAGTCAGTTACATCCTACAAAAAGTGGATCTGACTTTCCACGTCAGATAAATCACTGAAGTTGTATATATAGATTCTTGATTTGTTTTTAAAACCATTATGTGCAGAGGAATCAATATATTTATTATTGTTTTAATTAGTTTTACTAATTTAAAACATGAAAACTAAAGATCAACGTCAAGTTGTAAACCTTGGATCTAAGAGTTAACATTGTAATGCATGATTACAAGATAGGTCAAATACTTGTATAAATAGATGCTCAATCTATTGTGAACATGTTGTTGTTTGATGAAGATTGTAGCCACAGAGAACATTTAAAGACCAAACAAGAGATTTCATGCATAAGGATAGAAACAGGTCAAATCAGTTTCAAGGATAAGAACACAGGTTATCGATGAGGAAAGAAAGGTATTAATCAGTCACTTAAGGTCATATTATTATTATGAGAGCTTTAATGGATCTGTAATCAGCAATTGTAGATTGCATACAGTCAAGTCAAACATTTGTACTCATTCTAACAAGTGTAGTACACTTAAGAAATCCTTTTCAAAAAAGGTGGACCTAACAGTCCTATTGTAAATCTCTTAACCGAGTGCACACTTAAATCAGTGTTGCTAAAGCTCTTAACAAAGTAGATCTTAACCGGTCTCCACTTTAATATGCCTAACAGGTTAGATCATCAAAAGTGATCAATTGTAAGCCTTTACCGACTCCCTTCCATTCTGCATATAGTGAAGTTTTGTGGGTGCCATCCCCACCATAGTTTTTACTTCCTAACATGAGTTTTCTATGATTTCATATCTTGTGTTATGTGTTTATTACTTTCATAAATGTTTCTATGAATGTTTCAAACAATTAAAGATTATGAATTAATGTTACATGCATAAGAAAGAACAACAATAATGGTCAGTAATGCAGTAAAGAATGATTACTAATGATGAATGATGAAAATAGTTAAAAAATTTAGAGGTATTGATTCACCCCTCCCCTCTCAGTACTACTTCTCATTAATCCCAACAAAGGTTGTATCTCTACTATCTAGCATGCAATTATGAACAATATTTTCTCCTATAATGAGAGAAATATAAAATGAAGGAGGCTTTACATCTTTACTTTATGATTTGTTAATGTCCTTAGAATCATTTTTAAGAACTTTAAAAGGGTCATCAACATCTTTAGAAATAAAAACTTGTCTTTCCTTTAAAGAAGAAGATAACATCTCAGCTTGACCAGGAATCGAAAGAGTATCCCACATATTCATAGTTACATTATTTTTCTTTATATTATCAACAATATTGAATTAAATAGTTGCATGTACCTTTTGGGGATCCTTGACACCAGTAGGCTCAACTTGTGATTGAGGCTTCTCCTTGGATTTCTCTTGAGGAGTTCTTTGTAGGACCTTGGTGACTTGAGGAGTAAGTGGATTTTCAATTGTAGAATCTTAGTTTCTATTTGTTGTTGGTTGAGATACATCTAGAGATATTTTATTACTTATGTTATTTGCTACAATTGGAGTATCATCTCTACTCACTCCACAAAAATCCTCACCTTTCCAATTGAGAAAAGTGGCATCAACTGGAGGCTGGTCTTGTTGTTGTGAACTTTCCTCAACAATTGGCTAAGATCTTGTTGAACCTTGCA
Organism: Thuja plicata; assembly: GCA_018584345.1. Taxonomy (NCBI): domain Eukaryota; kingdom Viridiplantae; phylum Streptophyta; class Pinopsida; order Cupressales; family Cupressaceae; genus Thuja; species Thuja plicata. The sequence continues at coordinate 2,764,432 of MU227366.1, forward strand.
CCATGAGTGCTTGGTTGATTATCCCATTTGAACAAGTGGCTTGATTATGATCTTGATTGAAAGGAAAACACCATTCATAGTCTTCTACAAGGATTTTTTGAACATGAACAATATCCTTTATTGGATTGGTAGTATTAAGAGGTGCTAGAGCATAAGGCTGATAAGGCCTTTTATTTAGATTCTTCCTAGATCCTTGAAAATTTCCTTGATAAGGTGGTCTATTACCTTGATATTTTTGTTTAACTCCTTGATACTTCCAATAAGGTGATCTAGGAGCTTGATAATGCTTCTTTATGCTTTTACACTCATTTCCTAGAGTTTGCAATAAGGTCTCTATCTTTTGCTGATTACCTTTTATTTCTAACAACTCTTGAGAAGGTCCTAAAACTAATGATTCATGATTTGCAAAAGGTTGTGGAGCTGATTTAGTAGGCAAAGGATTCAATGGGGGTATTTGAAAAGGCATATTAGGCTAGATATTAGGAAAAATAGGCATAGGTGGCCTTTGGGATATTTTTTCAGCTTGTATAATGTTATTTTCAGCTCCAATGGCTATCCCAAAAGCTTGTGGTGGTGAGGTACCTCCCATAGATTGGATCATAACTGAGATATCACTATTCAAACTTCTCAAATAATAAAGAAATGCATGATCTTCTAAAGACCTTATTGTTGCAGGGATCTGATTCCATGACTTCTAAAATCTATTGTTGAAGTCCCCCATTTTCTCTTGAGGAGCACGTTTGATTGTAGTAAGTTATTCCACCAAAATTAAGTAATCATGCTTATCTTCAAAATGTCTAGTCAAGAGTTAATTATGCACATCCCATGAGTTAATTGAGCCAACAGTTAAAGTCCTAAACCATTCCAAAGCTTTCCCCTTCAATGATATGATGCACATTGCACAAGGTAGCTATATCTCTGATATGATCAACAATAATAGTTTCACTTTCACCATTGAAATTAGGAAAAAAAATTAAGGTTTCCAATGGTACATCACGGTGATTAGGGAAATCTAATAGAATTCCTTGATTAAAAGTCACAAATGCAAATCATCCTTCCATAGCTATAGGCTAAACTAAAATTTTCTAATGACAAACAAGAGTTGGACTTTGTAAGTTGATTGTAGTTGTTGTTGTCAGGGCTGAAATAATAGATTCTTCAGGTTCAAATTATCCTTTTGAGAAAGTTGGAATTATTGAATGCCTTCTAATAACTTGGAAATTGGGAGTATTAGACCTAGCTTATTCTGGTGGCCGAGTCTTTGTAAGAGCTCTTCATGTTCTTCTTGGAGGCTCTAATAGTAGGTATTCAAAATAATTTGAACTCCTTGTCTAACTTCTTCTCATAAAATGATAGGTAAGAATTGGTCTCTTTTCCTTCACACAAAGTCACTAGATATGCTAAATGATAACTCTTTAAATCTAGTAACTTTCTGCTAGCATATCCAAATAACAAGGATCTCAAAATATTTTGGCTGTGTCCCATCGGGTATGCATAAAAACTATTGAGGACTGGAATTGCACCCTTCTCAAGCTTGCATGAAAACTTGCGGATTTTAGGACAACATAGAAACACTCCTAGGTGGTGGGATTTCCTATGGGTGGAGTGAATCTCCAAATTATAGGTCAGTTCTTATTTGATATTCACCTATGACCAAATGCAAAATTGAACCAAAATTGAAACTTTGATGGAAAAGGGATAGGATATGCAGAATGGAAAACTTAAACCTTGAACAAATATAAGCTATTAGGTAATACACCAAAGATGATGTAACTGTAATCAATCTCTTAATCACAAGGGAGTTCTTGAAGGAAGATAGGTTTAAACATATGACACAACTTTTATGATTTAGACAACTCACATATCAATTCTTCATAAGGAGGGTTTAGAGTTTTTTTTTTAAAATTCAAGTTAAGAGGATGAAATATCTTCACAATTAACCAGATTATGGAAAGAAAACATCAAATCCAAAGAATAGATTCACTACAAGAAAACATCAAATCCAAAGTTGCATACAATAATGTGAATTTAAAGAAGGTCTGCAAAACTATAGTCTTTATTCAAAACTTCAAAGGAAACTATTGTCAAACCAATTACAATGGGATACCACGGCGTGAGAGAAAACTAGAGGATCCAGAAGCTCAATCACTTCTCCTTTTCTTTAAAATTGGACCCCCTGCCTAAAATGTAATACCTACCCCTTTGTCTGTATGCCTGTGTCAGTTTCTGATCTCTTTTAGACCATAGTATATATGTGTTAGCTCTTTCAGGTGATTTTAAGGATATTCATGTGTTGCTTTTCAGTATGTTATTGATCCATTATTATCATGTTGTATCTTTTGTATATATGTGATTTAGTGTTATCTAATGATGCTTATGTATATGATAGGATTTCATTTCGGTTATGGTTTTTGACAATACTGACCTTAGATTTATATGCACATGGATCATTGTATGTTTTCATTACTGTTTGATGTGCTTGGTATGGTATGGGACAGAGTCGTAGTTACTTGCTTCGGTGAGATCCATAAAATAACCTAGTCTCAACCATTGTTTGCCATATGATGTATGCATGTATGTTCATCTTTGTGATGACAGGTTTGCAGGTACCAGGCTACGTCTTCCCTGAATTGGCAGGAGTGAGCATGCCCTATCACATTAATCTCAATGGTAAGAGAGGGGAAATAGTTTTCAAGTCCAAATCCTATCCTAAACCTAATTGTCCTAGTTAGTGGACAAGTATCTGTTTTGACTACCCTGACCAAATTTGTATAGTTGATAGGAATTCGTGTATCCATTTCCTTGATCATGTTTGATTTTGCTTGTTTTCAGTTTCAGGTGCTTGATATGATTATGTGGGTGTTATATCATGCTATTTATTTAATTGAATATTGTTGCAATTAATTATTAAATATAGGGTATTTAATTAATTGAAAATTATATTAAATAACTATGTTTAATTGAAAGTTTAATTAAAGTGCAATTATTGAGTATTAGTATTTAATTGAAAATTAGAGTAAATATGCTTTTACGCTTACTTAAATAATTAAATATTAAGTCACATGGATTATTGTGCTTTGAATATTTAAGTTATTTAAATTAATATTTTATTAATTACATGTGCAAGATTTGGTTGAAAAGTATTTTCAAACTCAAGAGATCTCAACTTGAATTTAGGAGTCAAAGTTGAGTTGTGCAAGTAATTAGATATTTTAATTATTAATTGTTATTTTCTTTCAATTTTGGAGAGGAGTCCTTTTAGGAGTTAATTGAATGTGTTGTCATTAAGGTTTTCTTGTTTACGGGAAATTGAATCCCATTAGGAGGGAAATGGGGTTTCATTTTGTAAAAATGGGTTTTGGAGATTTTGGGAGTTGGGTGTGTGTGCTTGGCTTTGGAGAAATTGAGGAATCTTGTGGAGAAATTGAGGAATCTTGTGGTTGCTTGTTGGATTGAAGAATTGTGTGAATCGTGGTTTGCATGTGCTTGAATATTTGTGGTTTCAGATTTGTGATGGATTTTGCTTGGAGATTTTCAAGGTTTTGCAATTTCAAAGGCATAATCTCAATTTTCTTGCATTGGATTTGAGGTAGGGTTTGTGATCCCTAAAATGGTTTCATTTTTGCAAATTTTGAGGTTTTCGGTGTTTGATTAGATGCATGTGTTTCATTGTGGCTTATAGGTGCTTATTAGTGTTTCTGTGATTTTGGGTATTTGCAAAACCCTTAGATCTATTATTTTCATTATTTATTATAACTTGGCACAGCTCAGTTATGCTGGCCAAATTTCATTGAAAATTACCTTCTTTAACTCCTAGAAAATGATAAATTAGATTGTATATAGTTCAAACTATAGAAGAAAATAAAATATTTAGTCTCTTGGTTATTTCTTTGAAAAATTAATTCAAAAAAAAAGGGGGTCTCTATAAAAATACAGACTGGTGTAAAAGTCCACCAGTGAAAAAGAAAAAGAAAATAGGAAAAGACAAAAAAAAAAAAGATCCCTATTCTAATTTCCGTATTTCAGAATTGTTTAAAAACAAATTTAATTTCCTTATTTAAAACGCAGCTTTGAAAAAAAAACTATATTAAAAAAAAATTGTTTTAAATAAAAAAAAATGCAATGTTTTAGGTGGCGGGGGCCACCACCTCCCCCGGCCACCTAGGGAGCCGCTGCGGACACCATTGCCGAGGTAGTGGGCCGCAGGCTCTGCGGTTACCACTACCGAAGCAGTGGGCCGCAGGGCCATGCGGTGACCCACTGCATGGGATAGTGGGGCCGTCGGCCGGTTGCGTGGGGTTTTGGAAGGGGTGGGGGCCACGGGGACCCCCCCCCCCATTTAATTTGTTAAGTTGTGTTTTTTAAAATTTTTAAAATGAAGTTTTAAGTTATTCATTTTTTTTTATTATTAATTATATTTTATATTAGTTTATTAAAATTAATTGTTAATTTATATTTTATGTTATTAAATTTAAATTATTTTGTTAATAGTTTTATTTAATGTGTAAAGTAATTTATATATATATATATATATATATTTATTTAATAGTTTTTATTTAATATATATTAATTGTTAACTGTAGTTAATATGTTAATTATTAATTTGAATTAATATTGGTAGTTTTATTAATTTTGAATTGATATGTTGACTATTAGATGCAAATAATTTAATTAATATGTTTTATTAATTACTTTAGGTAAATTTAGTTATTTAATCGAAGTTAATCAAGTGGCTTGTACTATGTAATCATGAGGTAACTCAAAATTTGGGAATTAGATTAATTTGATTTAATGTAGTATCGTGATTAGATTATTTGAATTACAAGAGGTAGTTTTAAATAGTTCTTATTGCAATTAATTTTAAATTATTTCAGATTAAGGTATTAACTAAATGAAGCTTATGCTCAAGTTGTCTAGGAATGATTACATACATATAGTTCACTTTTCAGTCTGTTAAGACATTTCTATTCCTATGCATCTGTATGGATCTCTTTTGCTTATATGTGTTATGTTGGGGCATTAATTGACCTAGGATTTATACAGAGGTCAGGGAGAAGTGTTTATCATTTCTGTTACTTTATGGCGTGTGTGTTCATTTTATTACCCTAAATTGACTATGTGACCCTTTCGATCTTGTTATCATGCTTTCAGGTATCTATTGGGCTAGATGACCCTAGGATTTAATCTAGAGGTTTTCAGGATTATACTTTCTGCATGGTGTTTTATACAATGTCGGTTGTGTTTATATGATGATGTCATAGTCCTAATTTCCTATACCCACCCTAATTATGTTATGATGTGCTTTATGGTCTTATGAGGATACTGTGGATGTGTTTGTTGTTATCGAGAACCTATGTGCTCCTGAATGAGGAGGATGCATTTTGTAATTATGTATATCTTCATATCTTGATCTTGAGCCTAGGTAGGTTAACTAAGTGTATAGTGGGGAAGTGGCTTGCAATGGGGGTTCAGGACTCTAAGTGGTTACTAGGTAAACCCATTGGCAAGTTACTTAATAAGTGAAAATATATGATACATTAAAGGGGTTTAAAATGAACTAATAAGATGTCTGAGTCTCTACCCATGCCTTGGGTGCTGTCGCATGATAGGATGGGAGTTGGGATCCTTGTCTTCACGAAAGGATCACCGAGACACATAGTGTCACCTAGAGGCTAGGGTCAAGAGGTACTAATAGGGTTACCTTCAAGGTTGGAATTATGTGATGACACTTCCCTATATACAGCTTAGGTTATCCTACGTGTGTCGGTTGCATTTGGTGTTGTTTAGTATTTCTTATTATGGTTTAGATTGCTTCTAGGATCTTCATTTGCATTGAAGTATGAGGTCATGTGTGCCTTGATCTGTATTCATGTTGTATACCTCATGTGATGGGCCTGTTACTATCTCCTTAGCACGGTGGGAGTGGACCTTTGGTTCCACGTGGTCGGGTGGTAGTGATTCTTATTACCATTGAGATTCTGACAGATTCTTCTTCATGCTTGGATGTTCCTTGTTGCAGTTTCATCTTCATAGTCTTTTGTAGATTGGTTCAGTTTCATGAGTTGTGTATTTGTACCATATGATTATATTGGTTATCATCCTTTGGGGATGCATTGTATTGATCATTATGTATTGTTACATACCCTACGATTTGTGCAGTGGATGTTGATTAGGTAGTATAGCTTATGGTATCAGTTGTATATGTAATCTTTGTTATGAGATGTATGTTATTGGTTTCAGATTATGTAACCTTATGTCAGTTCTTTATTGTTGTATCGTAGATTAGTTATTTAAGCAATTCTACGTCAAGGAACCCTCAAGGAATGTTAATCATGTATGAGTTGTATTTCATGTATGTCATGTACTTCATTGTGTTTCTCCCGCATTTCTATTAATATTGTTTGTAAACATTCTGAAAAAAAAATATTCCGTGAACTTAGTGTCATGTTTGGGTTAAGTTCTCCTAGGTTCCCTGGCGGGGCATTACACTTTGTATCAGAGCCCATGTTTCTACACTGGGAACTCTTGAAAAATTGTGTTCCCATTAGAATGGTTAGTTGTGCATGTTAGCACTTGTCTCCTCATGTCTTGAGAGTCATTGTTTATGATCTCTTATTTTTGTGTATGATTCTTCCCACTTGATTTGGGAAGTGATGTTTAGTCTTGGTTGCTATAGGTGGATACCTACTGAGGCTTGATTTGTGTTAAGATCCATGATTGAAACTCTAGGGTCTCTAGTCTTATCAATGCTCATGAAGTTCATAATCATCTATAGGAGCATTTTGATAGTGTATGTTGTATGTGATATGTTGTGGTGATGGAGTCCTAGTTTGAAGAACTCCATGTTGCATGATTTCCTTCCCTTGATTGATGTATGGTTCTTGAGTGACCTATTTCTTTTCCTCTTGAGTGTGATTTTATCGATCATGTATGATTAGACTTTCATGTTGTATTGAATAGACTTTGTTTGAATTATATGAAATGTACGGTGTGAGTGTTGTAATCAGCTCTGATGGAATATGATTGATATAGAAATTATAAAGTAAATTCTTGTTTGTTTAATACATTGTGCATTGTTTAGAAATATATATATGTATCATTCATTAGGAGTGCATTAACGAATTTAGAATTGTAATATTGATGCTAGTAATAAAATAGAATTCATAATTGCATGAAGTGCATAAGAAGATGTTAGAATTTATCATATTGTTAGTCTCAAGTGATTGTGTGCATACTCTAACACATCTAACATGAAAGATCTTGGATGTCGTGAAGTGACTACTCCCTTGAGTGTGGCTAACTCTAGTCACCTTGTTAAGTGAAATGTTTTTCTTATATTGGATATTAATTTTTGGTTGATTGATACCTTGTTGTGTAGTATGTGGTCAACATTAATTTCTTTTGAATTTTCTTGTAACTGGATTAGTCACCCAACTCTCTTTCATTGTTTAGTTTGTGGCATTAGTCCCAATTGATTTATTGTTGAAATGGTACCCTTTTATGAGTTAATGTTGAACTTTGGAAGTTCTCCCACTTGGGCTTTTCCTTAGACTTGTATGGTGGCTATTCTGAATGTTTGTGGTTGTTGACCATGTGTTGTGATAAGTATTGTTTCTATCATATTCTTTATGGACCCCTGATAGTATGTGTAAGGGAGGAAATCATAGAGATTGCACTATAGTTGTAGGTGAAACGAGATGCATTATGTAATTTATGTGTTTACATCAGTGTTGCATTAGGTAATGGTTGCATGAGATGTTAAAAATTTCTATTTGATACAAAATTGATGTGTCTTCTATATTAAGCTTTGGTATGTATGTATTTGATGATTTTGAAAGCATTAAAGATATAGACTCAATTAGAATATGTTAAGGAGATGAATAAATGATCAAGTAGATGTTTTGTATATGCTTAAATTTGAGTTATATTACTCTTTGTGATTCGTTATGCATATCTTAAAATAAGATAGTTAAGCTAATTTGCATTAGTTCTTCTTGAATGTAAATGAGTGATGGTTGTGATGGTTTATCTTTTTGTGTTTTTGAAGTGGGTGAATCTTCTTGTTTGATCCTTATTAATAGGGGGTGTAGCACTATGGTGTGAATCCTTCTGATTCTTTAGTAGATTAGTTGTCGGCTTCTAGGAGTAAGCCTAGTTTTAGGGGAGGAGGACGTAATACCTACCCCTTTGTCTGTTTGCCTGTGTCATTTTCTGATCTCTTTTAGACCATAGTATGTATGTGTTAGCTCTTTCAGGTGATTTTAAGGATATTCATGTGTTGCTTTTCAGTATGTTATTGATCCATTATTATCATGTTGTATCTTTTATGTATATGTGATTTAGGGTTATCTAATGATGCTTATGTATATGATAGGATTTCATTTCGGTTATAGTTTCTGACAATACTAACCTTAGATTTATATGCACATGGATCATTGTATGTTTTCATTATTATTTGATGTGCTTGGTATGGTATGGGACAGAGTCGTAGTTACTTGCTTCGGCGAGATCCACATGATAACCTAGTCTCAACCATTGTTTTCCATATGATGTATGCATGTATTTTCGTCTTTGTGATGACAGGTTTGCAGGTACCGGGCTACGTCTTCCCTGAATTGGAAGGAGTGAGCGTGCCCTATCGCATTAATCTCAATGGTAAGAGAGGGGAGATAGTTTTCAGGTCCAAATCCT